>NMRB01003297.1:54896-69151 GCA_002633025.1 Notospermus geniculatus | reverse complement strand
CACCCCAGATTAGTTGTGAAAGCCAATGAAAACAGTACTATTGTCGTCTGTTCATCTATCGACGGCCCAGTCTCGGGCTCGAGTTTAGGTTTAGGTTTTATCATAAGCGGACCTCTGACCTCATTTGCATACGGAAATTTTACACTCGGCAATTTCCGATTGTCGTCGGCGAGATCAACGCAGATTCAATGAATTCCCGTTGTGTTATGCAGATTGAGGGTGAGAGGTCAGACTATAATTACAATTCGACCAATGGGAGTATTTGTTATTGTTTACATTTAGCGAACTAAGAGAACAGAGCACGTTTGTTGTATGGGATGACACCTAGTGTCACCGAAGAGAATTTGGCCTACTTGACCCTAATAACTGCATGGCTGGTGCTAAAATCCCAACACACCAACTAAATCTGCTAATAAGTTAGACATTTGGCCGTGTCTCCGCCTTCGTCTCTCTGTTTGGGGTAGGGGAAATTAAAATGGTTTAACTCAGCAACCTTTGATACTATGGCAACAAAATACCCCTCATATTGAAGGTCTCGGGGAGTTCTTTCAGGTGGTAAATGTTATACCGGTATGCAAATCAGGTCAATATCCCGATCGCTGGAAGTCATGAATTTAATACAAACCAAGAAACCCTGAAAAACGCGGCACATTGACAGATGTTACACCCTCTAATCGAAAGCTCAATTTTGTCTGTACGACCGCGTCATCTACCGCCAACCAGCGAACTAAGATAGTTTCCTGTTATTGAGCGAACCGGCTTACAGTACATCGCACATGGCGTGAGAGTTGGGGCTTCGCTGTAGAAGTTAGTCCTTGGATATAACATTGACTCGAATAAAATCGGATTTATCAGTGTTCTCGCCTGAAATATCGAAGGATCTTTCCCGGATCAATATTAGGTATGTACTGGAGCATTTTTCTCTTGAAATTTTGCGAAAATATTGTTATTTTGATACAGGGTTTTGTAGATTTGTGTGTGATAACTGCCACGACTGCTGAAGACGGGGGTTCATACATTGTGTATCACTATCGCCATGCTACGGTGCGTCGCACCTGTTCGCTTCGCCTTCGTGTGTTGTATTTGTTTCGCGCGTTTGTTACATGTTATGTAATTGGGTCATAGGCCTATTCTATCATGATTAGGCTATCCAACGTTGGACAGGCGTGGCGTGTGAATTCGTGCCTTGGCACCAATAAGATGAAATGAATGGCTTCTTTCACATCTGGGATCTCTACCAGAAAGTGCCTGATGCCTGAGGAAGACCCTGGTTGGGGTCGAAAATTCGCGGAATTCGGAGACAACTTTATGTTTACTATCATTTTGTGTGTCATTTTTTGTGCTCTACATGTATGTTGGATACATGTATCTTAATAAAATGAAAAAGATACTTCAACCATAGGGCTACAGACAGAATCGCTTTGCACTAAGGCATGATGAAGTCTCCAAAGGGCCATTATGTTGGCATGTGATGTCAAGATTAATCTAACAGGGCCTATTTGTTTGTAGAGAGCCGATACCATATTTGACACTTGGTTCTCTAAATTCACTGATGATAGTAATGTTAGTTCCAGCTGCAGTGTTCAGGAACCATCTTCGATGATCGAAGGCCGATCTGCTCACCACTAAGTTACACCGCACATCACCCTTCGAGAAAGTGACCGGTCCACGGCGTATGTGCCGCCTCGAGAAGAAGAGGCCAATCAGAATCGGTGTTGTAAAATTTGAATCGTGGTACAAAGAGTTGTAGCCGAAGACCCGATATAAAGTGTCATATGATTGGTCGACCGGTAAAGTTGGCATGGTGCCAAGATTGGTCTATTTCTCGAAGGGTGATGTGCGATGTAACGCAGTGGAGAGCAGATCGGCCTTCGATTATATCGAAGATGTCAGGAACATAACATGCTGTCTTTCAGCTTTTCCCTTATTTCCTCCCACTTCTCTCCTCTGAAAAAGTAGTTCCTGCATGGGTTTGATTTTGAGAATTAGGTCCGGTTTGGCTTTCTCGCAGAGATGAAATTGAAAAGGGGTATCGGCCCCTAGTTATTGCATGGACTGATATTGTGTGTGTGGAAGTTCTATTTTCTTTACCTCAGTGCAGAGGCTGAGAAAATAACAGATGTGAAATATAATTCATAAATCTACATTTGTGAATGAAGGTTTACGAACACCAGTGGATTTATAGGATGAAAATCTACATTTGTGAATGAAGGTTTACGAACACCAGTGGATTTATAGGATGATAAAATGATAGTGATAATAAATTTACATGTAGGTATTTATAGTAGTATCAACTGCCGTGATCAATATACGGTTATGATGAAAAAATTATGAAAAAAATAGCAAGTGAAATACTTTTTCCCCAAGTACATGTATGTATCAGTTAACTGACGACAACTGTAGGCCTATCAATCTGATGACAACTGTAGGCCTATCAATCTGATGACAACTGTAGGCCTATCAATCTGATGAGCGTAGGTTCTCTGGCTTCAAAACATAGTTGGTAATTAACCCATGTGCCATTCTCCACAAAAACATATCGACTATCACTGCACTGTTATTAGCTGTCTTTTGTTAAGCAAATTTAAAGCAATTTTCCATAATTGTTGAGGTTAATAGGTGACGAACTAGGCCCTGGCGATTGTTTGTTGATAAATAATGATACAGCTGGACTGGCAGATTTTCCAATAGAAAGTGAATGGTTTTTTACTTTACATAAACGTTGTCACTTTACATCTCGCCAGCCTATAAAAGGTAATGTGCAGCTTTTGATCGAGATATCCACTGTGTTAGTCTTATAAACTAGACCTGAATTTTCCAAGAATTTTTGTGGGTGTCTTCAACAGGGAGACCCTCTGTCTGCTGTGTTGCTGATCGCATCCTGAAAGTACCACTAGGCCTCAAAAAGTTTCTTTTGATGCATGTAGTATGCCACATAATCTTCACTTTTGAGGATATTGTTGACTAAAGGCATACACCATCAACATTACTGTGACAAAACATGTTGAAAACTGTTTTGAAGATGTTGCAGCTTGTTTCGGGATTGGTCTACACTCTGCAACATTATTAAAACATGTTTTCAAATTGTTGCAGAAGTTGTACTAGGTCCAGTCCACACTGTGCAAGAAACCGAAAACAACGGTGTTTGGAAATGTTGCAGGTGGATGTTTTGGAAATGTTTTTGAAATGTTGATGGTGTAGGGAGGTCTTTAGAAAGAATCTTTGTCACATGACTCTCATGCAATTTCAAGTTATTCCTCCCTCCAAGTTTCAACCAAATTTTTGATTTGTCTCCCAGTCAAATGCATAGTGAAAATCCTACCCCATTTGCAATACAACCACATCCAGCGGTCCATCAGTTTATGGAATGAAAACTCATAGGTGCAAATGTCTGACAATGAGAAGCCAGCCATTCACATGCAATTTTAATAGCTTCCTGTGGAAAAAGTTGTTTCATTGCTTGAAAGTAAAGTAATGTGTCAGTGTTAGCATGGCTGAGTGGCAATGGAAACATCAGTTAGGCTATCTCAGGACCGACAGATACTAGTGTCTGGAATTGAGAGGTGTCCCTATTAGATAAATTGCACATAAATGATGAGTTGAACTCAGAAAATTATTGAATGTCCATAACCCCACGTTCTATCAGGCCTATTGAGGAACTTCACGTGACGTCATCATTGACGTCATCATTCGCACGTCAGCCATGTTGGACGTCATCTGAAGCTACGAATGCGTTGGACGTGAAGTCCAACATGGCGGCATCTCGTCGCGGCAGTGACGTCACAGTCGTCGCTGCACATCCTCTATAGAGCTTGTGCAGCGGCTATGACGTCACTTATGACAACAGAGTGCGCCACTTGTGATCATGTCATGTTTGAAGACGCACACACTCCATTTGGGCTGACGACAAGGTGCACCACGTGGGTCGACGACATCATTTGACGTCAATTTGACCGTCAAGATGGCGGATTTTTCGGTGACGATGTCATCTGCACATTAAGCTCGATACACTGAGTAAGTCTGTTACTTCAAGATTTGAAATTCTGATTGGTGCAAAATATAGGAAAACTGTCAGTACAAGGTAAAAACTAATCCACAAATAACATAAGGAAAATAGCAGATGATTTAGCCTTTGGCAACAATATTGATCGCTTACACAACGTAATTTTTCATAATGTTTTGTTCTCTGAGATTTATTCCAACAATTTGGCAGTTTTTCATAAAATTAGCCTCCAGGGCTTATTTCTTCTGTTGACTCTCATTAATAATGCACATTCTCCCAGTGGCGTTCATGTTTTTTCTTCGAGAAATCTGACGTAATCAAAATTCAGTCATGTAATTATTTTGAGCTAAAATACTTTGCTTCTGCTTCCAGTTGTTCCATCTACTTATTGAGTGGAAATTTACCGGTAGTTCAGGGGAAGCTTTTCTGATTATCAAAAGCAACTTTCACCATCCCAACTTTCTCATTATCCTTGTATAAAGAATTGCCACCGAGCAAAATCAGCTAGTGACACACCACGGTGTGCGCTGGACAGCAGTGTGTGGAATCTTCTTGCCAGCGAGTCAATGCTCGCCCATTATCAAACAATACCAACACCGATATTGTCTACGGTGGCTGGAAGAAGATCGGTGGTGATCAGATCACTTGCAATATCGCCTGGTGTGCTGCTGGCTTAAAATTTCTATCTCAGACCTCAACAATCTCAACCACGAGCCTGCCGCTCTCATACAGCTTACGTAATTCACCATTCCTATCTCACAATCACAAGCAATAGAAATCTCTGTCATAACCTCCTGACACTCACTAATTCTAATTTCTATGACCTCCAGCACTATTCCGACGCTGCACAACAACAATCTCTATCTACCACAAGCCTGCCACACTCCTACACTCTGTATCTCCGTCACTGTCTCTGATTGCCGGATCAGGTGACCGGTTTCATTGCCATAATTGTATTGGCAAATAGATTCAGCTATTGCGTTCCTAAACAATATTGACAGAGTATCAACCTCACTGTTGACTTGTATCAGTTTTTGATCAGATTTCATCATTGTGGAAAAAAGTTTGGTTCGTCCTGGTTAATGGCGTGCTGGGTTCGTAATTGGTAAAAAAGTCTTTGCTTTGATGAGATGTCATGATGTCTGACATGTGGTGCAGGGCTTGGTTCAATGGAAGAGGATCAAGTTTTGTTGCCACATCTGGAACATTAGTAGTGAAACAGGAAAGAAACGAACTCTATATGAATACAATGTATTCTGTAACCACGTCATTGCTGCATTCCTATGACAGCCAGCAACTTCTTGTAAAACAACAGATGGAGTAGGACAGCAGCCCAAGGTTTTGTAGATGTTTCTTTGTTGTATCTGCAGCATCCTGAATGGCAAGAACCTCCTTAGCCCTATAGTTTCTTGCAACTGGTTCATTGTTGTTGCATCCTAGGGCAAGGAATTTCTTCGAGGTTTACAGGTCTAAGAAAGCAGTCCTCATTGAAGCATCTTGTAAAGGCAAGCCATGGGGTACGCCCTGAGTTTTTTTGTAACTGGTTCATTGTTGCATCCTGTATTGGTAAGCAGCTCTTGGGAGAATATTACAGATCTGGGATGGCAAACCAAGTATTTTGTAATAGTTCGCAACTGCATCCTCTGTAATGGGAAGCAACTTCTTTGGAAATTGCAGATCTAGAACAGGCCCTATGTCGGATAGAAAAAGGATCTTCTTAATTCCGCCAAACTATGGTTTTCTGGAGGCAAGTGAGAAAAACTGAGTGGTAACTGGAAAAAACTGAAGTACATTTCAAAATGTAAATGTAGGAAAACATTCTGCCAAAGTTTGTTTCGGGAGCAAAAAGAAAAAAATGGTGATACATAGATACTGGGAATGGGAAAAGGTAAAAACAGTGCATTTCAAAGTATAATGTACCAAAACATTGACAGAGCAGTTTCAAAACAAACTTCAAACTGTCTACTTCCAAAATAGACTTTCACCTACTCACATCTTTTGAGATATTCCACCTGAATCACTTTAATGTGATATAACGTCATTAAATATTCAATAAAAAACACCGCAGTGCCATAGCGCTTGGAGCAAGTTCAATAATCATTTTATCACATCTCTCTCCCTCTTTTTACCTCTCTATATATATTGGAATTTCATTGTTTGATCTCGCTTCAGGGGTTCTATTGAAAAACGAAGTTTATGTCGGTTAATTGTTCCGATTTCCAATAGGTTAGTCTTCGTTTTTTTCGTTGTTTTTCGCTTATCGTTTGTTGAGCACACTCGATGTAAGCGTCATTGTGCTTAGGATTCCTTTGAGAAATAAACAATGTCATTTGTTAGAGTTTCTCTGTTTTGTTGCGGAGGTTGTGTTTTGTCCTTTTCTGCGGAGAGCGTTTTTCTTGCTCATGGTTAAGTGATGCTAAATCTTTTTGGATATGAGAACCTTGCACGGTTTATCTGCCGATGCGATGCTGGTGTCAATCAGACCACACTTTCCATTTTCTAAGGCTTTTTTCAGCTAATTCTTGGCAAAAAATATCCCCATTTTTCTGGCAGGATTTGCCACTAACTGGTATTTCGTGTTTTCAGCCTACTTGGTGGCCATTTTGAAAAATATAATGCATTGCATAATGTACATGCTTCACTGAATATTATGGCAACAGAATTTGAGGAAGGAATCCCAGTTGAACTTACTCGAAAAATGAAGGTAGTAGAATGATTGCCATGAAAAGCTGAAGCTGTCGTTACCAGCCCCAGCAAATCCTTTTGTGTTGATGGTCACTACAGATTTGCCTATAAAAAGGCTGTACATCGCTCTGCAAAGTGGTTGGTATTGATGCTGGCTTACTGTGTCTTGATGCATTACCAACAGAAATAGCAAATTGTTGAAAGAAGTTGTTCTTTTAAATCTCTATTAACAAGGAATTCTCGAGAGAGAGAATGCAAACTGCGATAACATGTTCTAAAAACACACAAGTCGCTCTTCCAATGGGAGGCAAACTAAACGAGATAAGGAAGTCGAAAGCGACGACCTGCAATACCTTGTAATAATCTCTGAGATTCCAGAGGCTCAACCTGCATGGAACACATGAAAAAAGCAATCGAAAGTTTGCATTCGGTGTGAAATACTATCGTCCTTCAGCTACCACATTGAGCCCCATATAATACCACACTAGCCTACCTTCTAAGAAAAACACCACCTAGAAATTTCAAACTTCTGTTGGTATGGAAGTTTCTTATATTACACTTTGACCCCATACCTACAGTCCAGCCCCTTGTTACAGTGGATTCAAAATTAGTTGCCATGGTGGTCAGGCCTGTTCTTGACGGTAAAGTTCAGAAATGAGCCTGAAATTCTACCAGGAGAACCTGCAAGCGGTGGTGACACCTCCACCAACAGCCAGGATGTTTCTCTCTTCAGGGCATTAAAGGTCTGCTGTGGAGAGGTCATTTTAATTCAGTCCACCTCAGCAATCAGGAAACCCCTCTTTGTAGGACCAAGTTGACTTTTTATCCCAGCAGGGCGGCGCTCCAAACAGTTGTACCAAAGATGTTTTTAAAAACAGAGGAAAGAAATGCAGTACACATGTACATGTATGTTCTACCATCCTTCAGGCTACAATCACATAGAGCTACACGGACACGCCGGTTAACCATAGTTTCACAGTCGCGAGCCCTTTGTGAAGCCATTAAAACCAGCATGTCTGTGTAGCGTGTAGCTCTATGTGATGGCAACCTTCGGGATGAAATGTTGAAAAAAGTGATGGTTGTTTACAGGTTCCATCAAAGACAGACTTTGCCACTCCCAAAGGACGTGTCCTTATAGACTCTACTTTATTCTTGAACATGTTGAAATTGCACGTACTCGGAGAGCATGGCATAGTATTTTGAAGCTGGTTAGAATATAAAATTCTGTTTGAAAATCTATCCAAGTATAAAGCTGTTTACTCTTTGAATTTAATCTGCTTATTGGGACGTAGGATGGTTTTAAAGGTCAAAGCAATGACATTCAAATACCCCTCTTTTGCAAGTGGAACTCATCAGTTTCCACATTTCCTCTCCACTGAGCAGGTTCCTAAACTCTTTGTGGACCAAGGCAGCTTGGGAAATTGAAGAGGGCAAATAATAATATTAATGGGTTTCTAAGTTGAATAGACACAGCTTCCTGCTGTACTCGGATCCATGGACCCTCACATTATTAGGCATCAATCATCAGAAATTGAAGAGGGGATTTTTTTTCTGTAAGGACACAAAATTCTGTGCGAAACACCTGGGAAGCAGTGTCCACTGCTCGCCTGCGCATTATTGGAATTTGTTGGTGATCTCTTGCCACTGTACCAATCAAATTGCTGCTTTTTGTCAGCTGATGCCGACAAAATCCCGCCCAATTCACAGCGTGCACGTGCTTATCCCTCGTTTCTTGCACCCTCGGTTTTTTTACACAACTGTGAACCATTTTAAAGGACTACGTGGTCGCAAGGTTTCACAGATTACGCTGCAGCTATCGCACAGTCATTAAGTAGTGGCTTATCATTTTGTGCTAAGAATTTGTAGTCTGTCAATGTCAGTATAGGTAAAATGGCGGTGAGCTAGCCCTGGGTGAAAAAGAGCCCACAGAATGCCTGTATTTAAAGCAGATTGTTCGTGTCTGTCCAAAGTGAAGCGAAAATAATAAAACAACCCATTTTATTCGTAACAACAACTGGTAAATGCATTGCGGCTGCTGCTCCGGAAACTGTTCTGTGGAATCTTTGACACGGCATGAATAGTCTGCTTTAAGTGTTCCTTGTTGCAAAACGAAGTTGGCGAAAAATCTCCGCCTCAGGAAGTAGATACATGTACTTGGTACTTATAAATGATACATTATGATGGTTGACTGGTTCAGCAACAAGATGCCATCAAAAATACATTCAGTGAGGGGGACACTTTCTCCCGGCTAGTCAACTTCAAGCAAGTGCTGTGCAATTGACTAATTTTTTTCCTCAGTGTTACAAGTGTCAAAAGACTCACTATTGTTCAATCCTTTGAGCTTCAGTCAACACGATAATTGCCTGAGGTGAAATTCTAGCACTTTCTCAGATCAACATTTTTTGTCGTTTTTCATGATTGTACAAATAAAGCCTGATCTCATTTCTTTATAGAAATAGTTGTGTATTCAGCATCGCTCGCTATCACCTAGTTTAAAAGGAAGCGTGGTGAAAAAAGTTCTGACATTTATGACGCCAGTGCAAAGCTGTTGATTGAAGGAATAATGCAGCTCAGCTCTGAATGCCTTTTCATTTGTTCGCCTCCTATAAAAAGTAACATATCCCTTCAGCAGGATGCTAAAAGGTTACACCTTACAGTCGATTATTTGCTGTGAACTATGTACCATTAGTGAGAATATGCATCTCTCTCTTCACTTGTTTGTTTGCATCCTGTAAAAAGCCTCATATCCCTGACATATACATACACAATGAATTTTTTCCACCAACCCTCTTTCATTGCTTGACATGGGGAGGAAAAGTTATGTTGTGTTCGGTTCCACCTCTAGTTGGAAGGTCCCGAGGTACAACTAAATAGTAACCCTGTCTAATCCAGATGCCAGAGTGAGCCTTTCGAGAAGTTTAGTAGCTCCATCTCCGATTTGGATATATCAGAAGCAAATCCTAGTAACCAAGCTAGGAGTGGTCACCCTTTCGCTAATAGTAATAAGCTTAACAGTTCCCTCTCTGACTTGCAGTCAGACGGTCCCAAGGTNGGTCACCCTTTCGCTAATAGTAATAAGCTTAACAGTTCCCTCTCTGACTTGCAGTCAGACGGTCCCAACAGGAGGGAAGCCTTAATTAACCCAGAGGCTGGAGAGTTCAGCCAAGAAGCATATCAGTTCCATCTCAGACTTGCTGTCAGAAGGTCCCATGGTACGGCAAGGAAGCTTGTCATTTCCATCTCTGACTTGCTGTCAGACAGGCCCCAAGGTAGAGCAAGAGAGACCCTGATTAACCCTGAGGGCTGGAGGGGTCAGCCTTTTGCAAGGAAGCCGCAGCAATTTCCACATATTAACTGATTTGCCCCCAGGTTTGAGAAGACATTAGCCGTACTTACACTACAAAGAGAAGTCTGGGTTTTTTCAGGTGCGGACTCAGTTGAAGCCCGGGTTTCTCCAACAGAGCACTTACACTACAAATACGAAACCCAGCAAGCACAGGTGAATTTGAGGTCACATCCACTGGTCTCTCAATGTAAGAACACATGTAATTGCACTCACACCTGAAGCAGAAGCCCGGGCCCAGTGCGGACTTCATCTAGACCCACTCATGACATCTGGGTTTAGGAAGTCCGCACTTTGTAGACCCGGGCTTCATTAAGCCCTCCTATTTTGTAGTGTAAGCAGGAGAAGTCCGGACTTCGTTTGTAGTGTAAGTACGGCTAGTACCTTCTGTTAAGTTTTGTGATGTCTGGGGAAATGAGTTGGAAGAAGTTTGAAGAAACAACATTGAGATAGTTAAAAGGAACAATCTTTCTTCAAATATTTTTTCATCAACACCACAGGATGCGAGAAAACTTTGGGAGTCGATGTTGTCTCCTGGGGCCGGTTGCACAAAAAGTTGAAAAGATAAAAGTCTGTTAATTTAACTTTTCCTAAATCCTTAACTTTGTAACTAACAAAACTAACATTTTGGGATAAGTTAACGCCAAGATAAACTAGCAGAGATTTTTAACTTTTGTGCAACCGGGCCCTGGACTCTGGGGGTAGATGTTAAATTAAAAAGCTCAACATGAGGCTGTTCTCTGTCTCAGGAAATGGACGTCTGCCAGCCACAAAATTCTCTTCGCATGTTTATCTCTGGTCTGATGAGAATTGTGGACAAAAAATGTCGTCGTCCCACGACATGCCGAGATACATGTAGAATCAAAGAAAAAACCCAACAGCACAGGTTGCTTTGTACACTGTGCTCATCAAAATCTTCCTGCGGTGTCCATAACTTTGATGAACTAAAGAAGCTTTGAGACCTCCTTGCTGAACTCTGTTGGCAACTACGTAGGGTACCTTGATTAAATTGACCAATAATGTGACAAGCTGATTACATTGGGATGGAGCGCTTCCATGAATCTGTCGATAAAAAACTGGCGCAAACCAGCAATTTTCTCCGATTTTCCATATCGTTTACATCTTCAAAGATTCTGCCGTGAGGTACCGGCGGAACTTTCTAAAAGGCAGTGCTGATGAACAAGTTGGTGATAGAGGGACTAGCGTATGACAGAACGGTGGATGGGCAACGTCATGTTTTGTGAATGACCCTATCGTCCTGCTGATGACGTTTTCTATCAGAGAGGCTTTACATGTATGTCATTCAAGAATCAGTTCATTGGCAGACGGGGGCGCCTCTAGTTCAACACCGTCTTGTACGTCAGCACCGCCACGCGGCTCACCGGTTCCTCATTTTGCTGATGTTTTAGATGCGGGTAACAAGGGGATGTTGAAAGCACAAGTACTTGTGGCTGTTTTCTGTATTGACCACTTCTGTGTCACACTCTCTTGAATTGCTCACGAGGGACCTAATCTTCGTCGACATCACAAAGCGATCCTGTTTTGGGGTCGCTTTCTTTCCCATTACATGGCTTCTTCCTTGCCACTTACTGATATACATCTGCCGAGAAGCTATCATGTTGTATTTGAAGACGACTGACAGCTTTCGTCAAGATTTCCGTGTCTGATACCCAGGAGTGGTTGGCACTCGCCTGAGAGGCTTGGATTGCTCGGCGAGTGAGTTTCAGCTTTTTCCCAAGTGATGCGAAGTAGAAAGATGCTTAGGATTCTGACAGTTGTTGCCATCTCTGTATGATCTAAAGTTGGAGCCTAGTATCTGATAAAGCAATTTCAAGATTGGTATGAAGGGGCATGTGTGGTTTTGTGTGCTGCTCGGTAGATTTTTAAGGCCTGCCTCATCCTTCCCCACTGACCAGATACAGAACGGGAGACAGTTTATTTTTCACCACACAAGGTTCCAAACAAACCATTTCTGACTCTCACTTGGTCCTTTCAGACCTGTTGAGCCACTGCCCCACCAGGAGGAGCCTTGATGGCGTAGGGGTTACAACGTCCTCTTAGCAATGGCAGGTCCCGGGTTTGAATCCCAGGGCACATGAGATTAATCATCCCTGGCTCTTCAGTCCATCACATAGGACAGAAAGCTGTGCTGCCTTGTACCCTGTGCCTTTGCAAGGGCAAGTAACAGACCCCATCCAAGTGAGGAACATGAACATGTAGTTTGAGATGGCCTCTTCTGTACCAGGGCCAACAATGCTATGGCTGCTTAACCTACACAACCTCCTCGATCTGCTGCTCAGCTCCTGAAAAAAGATCTGGCAAAACTAATGGGGAACCGGAGGAACTAACGTCACGACGTGGCGCTGTGAGCAGTGCGACCGAAGTTTCTTTTTTCTAACGTTGTTTCCATTTATTTCTGGTGTGAAAAGCACCCGTTTGTTTCGGTCGCCTGGCATTAAAATTTACACCATTTTGTAGCAGATGAAAATATCTGCATTTTGCGGTGCTTTTTTTCCTTAAAATGAAGAGATAGATGGCTATTATGGCAACGTCATTATCTCATTATTCCTGTAGAAAATGTACATCAGATTTTTTCATGACGCAACGTCAACACCTAAAACGACGTCAATGACATCGTTTCGGTCGCACTGCTCGCAGCGCCGACCTGTCGGGATTTCCGGCACGCGGGTTCCTCATTGGCTGATAACTACAATGCTTTCAGGCTAATACCATAAAAAATACTTTTAAAAAGCTCTATTTTCTCTTCATTTCAAGGCCTGTCTTTCTACAGCAGAACTGTCATCATCCGTATTGCAGTAAAGTGGCCTTGTTAGTATGTCTCCAATCCCATTATACAAGAAAGAACTGCTCCGATCTGCCAAGCAGCCAAAGCGTTCTTCCATCCAATTTGTGTGTACTGACAACGATCAATGTCTCCCATTAGCAAGCAGATCAGTTTTTGCTGGTCACCTTTTTTCAAGTGGTGCTAAATTGCCTTGATAGCTGGCGATAGCTATGGCGGGTGGGGCTAATAACGTAGAGTAATGCAGACAGCATAAAGAACACGATGTCTGTATGCAGCAGGGCTGCTGCGCTTAATCCCCACAACATCCTAATGATCAGGAATTGTGGGACATAAAGTGTTGGGTCCGTGGTAAAAAATGGTTGTCTTCTTCAGAGTTTAGTTTGTATGCATTGCCGTGTTTCCCCCAACATTACAGATGGATAGCCAACATCTTTGTGTATGCAGCAGGGCCCGTCGTGCCTATTCCAATGAGGAGGAGTTATGGGGCGTCGTATAGCCTACAGGATCAATGTAGAAGTGGAGTAATTGCTTTATTTGGGGTTCTGTGAGCATACCCAGGGCATTGACCCTAAAACTGCAGATGGATAGATTCATGAACATCTTAATGTTCTGTAGACAAAAGGGTCCCAAGGATCAAGGGTCAGCTCTTACGACTGGATGTTTATGGTCAGGGTGTGTTACCTTGATCCTCTTTCATGTGGTCGGATCTTCACAAAGTGGCAACGCAGGCAATTTTGTCCAGTGATAACTTCCACAGGAACGAGGTCGGTCCAGGCTTTATTCGCCGCCACAAGGACCACACTAACACAGACACTAAAATAGCAATTTTGTGGCTGTTGATATCTTATAATCGAAGTCCTGACACAGACACTTTTGATGATAATGCTGGAGGAGCTAGATCTCAGTATCAAAGACAGTCTCTGAGACCTGACAACTGCCATTTTCGTGTATTCAGTAGCCAGTCCATCCTCAAGAGATGTGACCGTACAAGAATCTTGTCCTGTGCTGCTTGCATTACCATTACAAATGAACACTACTGGATTATTCGGGCCCGGCAGGATCTAGGGTGACAAGTAAATGATGGGATTTCTAACCCCTGGTTCCAATTCCCATGGCGATTCCATCTGTATTTGCATTCGATTTCATCATGACTTCACTCGCAGCTAATCCAACGATTGTTCATCAGCTTTATACATGCACGGCGGTGTTATACGGCTATGCTGGCTGCCGTGCTCAAGACTAATGACCAATGCTGACTGCATAAACAAGATTGAGATTGTTTCTTATGGCATTCTGGGAGACGGGACGGCATCTGCATGCTAATGTAGGGATGAGACGATGTGCCATTTGAAATGAAGTGACCGGCGAAGTTGTCGTAACACGTTTTGACTGGCCAGGCGCGGATCCAGGGGGGGGGG
>NMRB01003297.1:0-54642 GCA_002633025.1 Notospermus geniculatus | reverse complement strand
GGAATTTTCGTCTCACATTTTGTATGTTCATACCTCATGACATGACGCTTCTCGCTATTGAAAATCGACCGGATCTGATTCCTACTTTGGCCACCAGGGGGCACATAGTGAAATGACAAAATTGGCAATTACTCCTAAACTAGTCATCGAAACTTCATGAAATTTTTATGGTCGGTGTATCCAGTCAGGGTACACAACATATCAGACGGGTTTTTCATTAGACCTACATTTCAAGGTGACAGAGGCCGAGGGGTTATGCCCGCAACAGCGTGGCTATTTTTTAGATTCAGTACAGTGGGGCTTTAAACACCCTTTTTGAATACGGCCCTACGTGTTTGTACAACTGTTGTATTCGTGATGTTTGAGGTGTTTGACTTGCTTTCAAACAATTTCACTTGAGTCATTCCGAATGACTGGAAGCAAACACTCTTGATCAGACTCAAGTGTCCATTTATTTTGGTATCGTCAATTAGATTCCTGTAATGATACCTGTTGAGTGGTGGTCCATAATCAACCCAATAACCAGCCACATGAACTGTCTGAAAATCCCAATTTTTTAGTCAGATTGGCTTGATGGGATAAAACTGGGTAAACTCAGCGTTCACTTCAAAAATCCATGGGCAGTTTTGGTAATAATCAGTGTGGGTTTGAGTCACAAACCAATGTCCATGCAGGCTGTCGGACTACAGGGGCCTAATCCCAAGTGTCTGTCTTTTTGCCAATTGTGTTATGTTTTGTGAGGACTGATTTTGTATCACACTGCGGGTGCCAGTGTCAGGCGCAGATACAGAGGGGGGTGCACCCGGCACACACCCCTCTCATTTTGGAAAATTCTTTGAGTCTGACCGAGAAATCGTCAAAATTAAGGAGGCTTCTGATGTGAATGGCCTGGACGTGCGCCCTCTTTTGGCAGATCGTGGATCCGCCCGAGTGTTGTGTGCATGGTGTATTTTCACCTGCTCAAAATGTCGACTTCTGATTACCATATGGAGAACCTTCGGTCGACAATATCAATATCTACACTGTGCCTTAAATAGTATCAATTAATCGACGGGAGGCACTGCATGCTGAAACCAATGAAGGGCATGATTAGTCATTGATTGGTTAATTACAATTTGATTGATGTGTGCGGCGTTTCTGATCAGAATCTGCTTGTCGTCTAGGTCATATTATTGATGAAGTCGGACAAGTTAGAATGGAATTGGTTCATTTCATTTCTACCTCTAGTTTTAGGTCAGTGTAACATTTGTCAGTGTTCCAATTTATCAGTGTTTCCCTTTATTGTTCGGGAAACATCGGCAGATAGATTGACACATTCCTCTCTGTATGCCTTATTGTCAAGTCCTGGCTTATTCTGACAGATATTGAGGGGAACTTACAGATGGGAAACAAATCCACCATTCTACCCCAAGTGGCTGTAACCAGAGCTAATTCAATTGATCATCATCTGATACCAGTAGGCACTGTAATTATCTCAGTATCCTGTAATTATCATATTTGCCTGAAGCACTGACATTCTGAGGTCTCCTTTGTTAGCAAACAGTTCTTGTCGCTCCATCTCCAGCCTCAGCTTTCCCGTAAATTTGAATCACTGCTCGTTTTACCACACTCCAAAACTGCTTCGGTTCACGCAATTTATTTGTTAATTTGCAGTGTCTGCATGCAAAGAATGGCACATTATGAAGATGATCTCACAGGCATGAACTTCTCATCCTCCAGTAACAGGGTTTGGTCTTAAAAAAGGTTTGTGTGAGTGGATGGCAAGGAACAACATTAAAACCCCTGCTGTGGGAGGATGTGAATTGTTTGTGTGCCACTTGCTTCAGATTCTTCTTTTCGACTAATTTGTGCAGTGACGAGTGAGTTCTTGACAGTTGACCTACCTGACTGATGAAGGCATAAAAATCACCTCCAGTGCTAAAATCCTCTTAAAAAAATTATAGAAAAATTGATGATAACAAGATGAATATTAATGGATAAGTGCTTTGAAACTAGATCAACAAGGAAAAAACACTAGATTATTCGTGTTTTTCAAGCGATAAGTATCATTGGTGTTATACCATAACGAGGACTCGCACAAATGGGGCACAATAAATGTCATATTTATCCGTATAATCTATTTGGTTTCGGGCAGGTAATAAAAATGTAAATTATCGTATTATTGGGCTCTGGATGAAATTATGGAAGACAGTGAGATAATTATGATGGAATAAATATCACAAATCTGGGTGGAACTTCGTCGAGTTGAACTAGTGTGATTTGTGTTGAAATGATGCAGTGCCGTATCAGTGAACATTGTCTTTTAAGGTGGAGGGTTCAATTTGAGTGAATTATTGTTGAAGACACCCTTTAATAGGCCTCCCAACAAAGATGGTGGCCTACAAATTCTCCCATGTTTTTTTCGTGGGAATTCTATGTTTTTTTCACGGAAATTCAGTCAGGCCTTCAAGTAATCATGTTGAAATATATCCAGAGCACTGATTTCAAATGTTTTCTGGATTCTAATGTTGTAATCCATTTTAGCCTTGAAACTGTGTAGTATTATACCCTCTACACTATACCATGTATACTGCAATAAAACTCGCTCCGAACACCATCCATGGATTCTTCATTAGATGCGCCATTTCAAATAAATTGGAAAGTTTAATCCCCAGATGCATTATCCCAGGGACTGATCAGTCTAAATGTACAGGTCTATCATTCAATTATTCCATCCCCACAGATCATTAACCTATATAAAAGTTATCACCATTTGGTATCAGATTCAGAGTAAGTCTGACGTACTTGCTAGTACATGTAGTGTACATTTCATATGTGCGTAGAACACCTGTTGATGTTTGCAAGGATTACCAGTTGAAAGGTACAAAGAGGTATTTGTCCCGAATGTCTGGATGGTGTTGTGCATGCAGGTTAAAAGAGCACGGTATTGGATCCCAAATGCGTTATTTGACTGCCGACGTAGAGGGAGCCACCTAGCGGCAGTAAGACGAACTACAAAAATGAATTACAAAATGTACAGAGTAAATCAGGTCAATTCGCCGACAACCTATTTAGTCCCTGGGTGGGAGAGTGACGCAGTGGCGTGGATGTCGAGAAAAACTGGCAATATCATGGTTAAACCTCCTCTGTATTGAATTTTACGGTATTTTCAAGTGTTTGGAGAGTACAGGTAGATGTCTCATGGCCTCAAGAAGGTCCACAAAATGCTTGCCTGATACTTACTTCAAAGAATCAAGGCCTAGTTTTCAGCACACATTGAAAGAACTGCAGACAGAGCTCTATGCATTCAAATACGTGACAGAGCATTTTACAATGGACTTCATGTCGGAGGGCGTAAGCACTTTCTGAAATTCAATACAGTGCGGCTTTAAGCCTCGTCTAAGTGAATTCAGTGTGTTGCTGCCAATGTTCTTTGCATAAAAGCTTCATGAGATGAATTAGTCTAAAAAGATTACGCCAGACAGAAATTTTTATTTCCCAGTGCAATTTCTCGTATTCAATTTACTCAATTCCTACGCGTATTGATAGATGGCATGTTACATGTTGATTGGATAAAAATTCCAAATTTTATCAGTGGAACTGCCATCGCACAGTAATTCATCTAAGTGCAAAAAACTCTGAAAATAGTACTTCCAAAATGAGAATGTCAGTTGAATTGCAGGAGCCAGACAGTTTGTTATAAAGAATTAATCACAAATCTTCGCTATGGAAACAGTTTTTAAAATCCTCTGCTATGCGTAGTGTATGCACATCTGTCCCTATGTGAACATGACACCTGATGAAATTTAATTAAATCTGTGTGTTGTTCCCTTAGGTCATCGAATATGAACAGCTGATACATGCTAGGTTCTTCAAGTGACATCACATTTCCATGATGACACGATGCCGCCATATTGGCCGTCGAAACGTCAAGCAACATCACGGCATGAACCGCATCAACACACAGATCCTGACGTCAAAATGTCATGACGTGACAGTTTTGACGTTGTTGCCAGCCATTTGACAGCCAACACGGCCGATTCTTTGCAGTCATGTGACCATTGTGACGTCAGAGATGAATCTGTCTAGACTTGTTAATTGCGTTGGAAACCATCACGGCTGAAATGGCATCATGACACAAATTCTCAATAATCAGCTGATGCCTTCCCATGCTGCATTGATCATGCATGAAATATGCCCCATAGTACATGCATTGGTTGAGGCAGGGTTGATGCATACGCACAAAACATGCTTCCGTTTTGTGAGGCTTGTTTAATGCATGTATTTTCCTACCACAGTTATGCCCCTTGATATGCTGCATTTATGCATCAATGCATTGTACATGCTCCGTTTTTGTAGGTGATTAACAGGGTGTGTCAATTTTGTAAACTTTGCTGGTTGCAATTTTGCTGATTCAGCTGTAACTATCATTATCACATGAAGAGCTGGGCTGGTATTCATAAAAGTTAGCAAATGCTTTTACTTAAAATCTGCACAGCAATGTCCAATGTAAATGTACTACAAAACCTGAAGTAAAAGCATTTGCTACCTTTTATGAATATCAGCCCTGGTCTACAGGGATTGAAATCTGAACGTCAGCAGGCACAGCGTTGATATTTCCACTCCGCTATTCTGACGTCCCAGAGTTCAGTGGGAATTGATGACTCAACAATATTGAATAATTAATTAAATAAGTCTATTATATTGAATCTCTTGTCTCATCAATAATGCAGTGGCCCATTTTCAGCATTCAATGTTTTTGCTTATTTTAAATTATCTGAATAATTGTGATTTATTTCGCTTTTATTTAGTACACCAAACTGCATGAAACATTCAGCATTTAGTCATGTTTCAACTCCCAGGTCCATTAGCATTTTTGGGCGACATCTGTGGCAGTTGGCTAGACTGACATCAAAACGATTATACAACCTGTTAACCCCTAAACTGATCAGGCTGTTAGAGTGGTGCAGTGGCAACATCAGCATCTGTCACATCTGAGGATCCAGGTTCAATCCCCAGTCATGTGGGTCCATTCTACATGTGATAGACAGAGCGCCTCTCTTTGGCATAGGCTACACACCAGTGTTCTAGCCAGAAATTTTTCCAAACAGGGTGGGATGACTGCATTTTCCTATGATTATAAGGCCCTGGATTTTCAAACAGGGTGGGAGTGAAATTCAAACAGGGTGATCTAATAGAAAATGCATTGCAAGTTACATTTTTAAACAGGACGGTAAATTGACATCTGAATTTTGAACAGGGTGGTACCGCCCTGTAAAACTGGCCTGGCTAGAATACTGAACACTGGCAGACTAAAATGTCATCTATGCTTTAGACGGTACATTCGACATATTGCAAATTCTCAGCCCAAAATGCATGGCAACACGAGCATGAAGATGAAATTTCATCAATCAATTCCAGATGGAATAATCGATAGAAATTTCATTGGTGGCAGAGTGCCAAGGCAAACGAGATACGGTGTGGGGACTGACACCTGTTTAATTGGCTAACGACCAGATCAATGGCTCTTCGTTAGGGTCAGACTTTTGACAAATTGATCAGTGTGTGGTACAGAACGAGTGCCAATAATTTTATGCTTGTCTATACGTCTAGATTTTAACTACTGGAGCAATTGCAGTGCTTTCGAATACGATATCACTCCAAAAGAGTGCAGCACCTGACGGGGCAGCGTCATGACGTCCCGCACGTCATTTCATGATGTCTTGACGTGAGACGAAAAAAATCAAATTGTTTCACGACGTCATGATTGCTGCAACAATTGGATTTTTTTTCGAGTCACGTCATGGCATTCAGAAATGACATGTGGGACGTCATGATGCTGCCCCGTCAGCTGCTGCACTCTTTTGGATTGATGGAGTCTATTGAAAGCCACCAAGTTTGGCTGGCTCCATAGACAAGACTGGGCGAATTTAAAGTACTGTTGTATGGCAGGAATTCTTGGTGTTTATTTTCATGTGAGCCAACTGTGTGCACAGACATACGAATAAATATTCTGTTCAAATCAAATCAGATTTTTAAATCAATTTCCCATGTGGGACAGCGTGATCATGCATGCCATTACTTTTGGTGCCGTATTACATTTGTGTGGTGGGCTTTTTAAAACATTTATTGGCGTGTAATTGGAATTTGATACATGTAACAGATGGTAAAAATCATACGTGCAGTATGGACAACATATCCAAATCTGGTTCATTTGAATAAAACATCTGCATCTATTGATGTGAGACGTGTTACATACCAGGCAATATCACAAGCAATCTAGTTGCCAAGCACTGGATCTTCTTTCCAGCCACCGCGGACTGGACGATACATGTATCTGTTTTGGTGTTGTTTGACATTGGGCGAGCATCGCTGGCGAGAAGATTCCACGCATCGCTGTCCAGGACACACCTGGCGTCAACAGCCAATTTTGCTTGCTTGCAATATCGCCCGATATGTGTGCTGCTGAGGCTATATAGCAAACGATCTTCTCGCCAGCCTCTGCACACTAGATGATATTACTCGAAGGACCTTGTCATCGAAATTGGAGAACACGTTTATCAGAAAGCCAAGTAAGGCTTGCAAACATTCTCTTGAAAATTTAATGGTGCTTCATAAAAACCCGTAGGTTCCAGGTGTCACGATTCATAGTCAGGTGTGCATGCACTTCTTGTTGAATCGGTAAAGCATTGTCCGTTTTTCCAAAGTCTACGGCCCATAATAAGCCTATGTCAATACAATTCCACCGCACTTGTCGCAGTCAGACAATACTGAGACAAATCAATTTGTAAAAAATTCTTTAATATAGAGCCATTGTGGTGGCCATTGAACAACGTGCGAGTCGAGATAGGATTTTTTTCCGCAGTTGAAGTGGTTGGGCTGTTTGCTCACTCGGTGAAAAATCTGATCGACTCTGGAGAAACAGTGATTTATGCAATGTGCATTTACAATGCAGGATGAGATCGACAAGTTTGCATGATATTCGATCATTGTACTATTTCCATCATCATCTTGATAGAGGAGTACTATTTCCATCCTTATCTTGATAGAGGAGTACTACTTCCATCATCATCTTGATAGAGGAGTACTATTTCCATCCTTATCTTGATAGAGGAGTACTATTTCCGTCGTCGTCGTGATAGAGGAGTACCGTTTCCATCTTTACCTTGATAGAGACTATTTCCATCCTTATCTTGATGTTGATAGAGGATTACTGTTTACATCCTTATCTTGATAGAGGAGTACTGTTTCCAGCACCATCTTGATAGAGGGGTACTGTTTCTATCATCATCATCATCTTGATAGAGGAGTACTGTTTCCATCATCATCATCATCATCATCTTCTTGTTAGAGGAGTACTGTTTCCATCATCGTCATCATCTGTTGATAGAGGAGTACTGTTTCCATCATTATCCTGATGGAGGACTACTTTTGCCATCCTTATCTTTATAGAGGAGTACTGTTTCTATCATTATCTTTATAGAAGAGTACTATTTCCATCATTATCTTGACAGATGAGTACTATTTCCATCAGTATCTTTAGTAGAGGAGTACTGTTTCCATTCTTGTTGTGATAGAGGAGTACTATTTCCTTTCTTGTCTTAATAGAGGAGTACTATTTCCATCCTTATCTTGACTGAGGTGTACCATATCCATTCTAACAGTGAAATTCTATAACAGGGCCTATTCATCTGGTAAAAATGGGAATGGTATCTCAATGCTTGACTGAAGATTCCATATAACAATATCGACAGAAGTCTAGACATGCCAATAGGCCTGGGGATAATCCATTGGTGTTGGGTCTGCATGTCTTGTGGTGGAGATCAGAGGATTATGTACTTTATGAAATGTAGACTATTTGCCCTCTACCACTGTTAGAGATGATTGAAGTTGGTAAAAAGTGAAACCAAGCAGGAAGAAGAGCATCTGGCTTTGACAGTTCACACATTACATGTAGGTTTGTCTTCGTTTTAGTGCTAAATATGGCATTATTAAAAAATATAGGGCAAATGTACTCTAGATATCCAACATAGAGCACAAAAACCGACATGCAGAATGATAGTAAATATAAAGTCATCTGCAAATCTCGCAAATTTTCTACCCCAATCAGGTCTTCTTCAGGCACTTTCTAGTTGAGATCCGAGACGTGAACTGTAGTGTACTGTAGGAGGGAAACTGGAAAGCCAACTGAACCTGGTCAAAGATTCACTCTCTGTCACATGGTTTTATTGGGGAACTCAGACATGTCGGAACCACAGACGTGACAGGTTTCCAATACACCGGTCTTTGTGCTCAGATGACAGAAAGGATTCGTCTCAAATATGTTTTGAAAGGATATACTGCTCCTTGAGGAGGGTTTCTTTGGAGATGTGGGTATGACATGAAGTAGCCTACCTTTAAAATGAATTGGTCGTGCCAGCCAAAGTGTATAAGTACATGTGATCCATTTGACGCCATCTTGGATACATCTGACCAGATGGCATATATTATTCCATAAAAAATGCATTACTGCATGACAGCCACATTCTCTTTGAATATCATTTAGCACCTGGTCAACTGCAGATTTAGGTCTTGTCTACCAATCCAGTTCATTAAAATAAGAAAACAAAATTTTGAAATTGTGAATTTTGCGGCGGGCAAAATTATTCTTGGTGTTATTCTTGACTGCCATGACTAATAGGTAATTTCTGTGTCCCAACATAAATACACATAGGTAATTCCCCTCAGAGCTTGGCTCTTTAACTGCTGACGTTACCAACATGGATAGTATCAATTCTATATCCGATGGTATATCGGAACCATCTCCAGAGGCAAGACTTGAAATTAAAGGATTAAGGAATGCCATTTCCAATTCCACTTTTAACGGTCGTTAATCTCTTGAGGCACTGTACCGGGGAAAATAGTTTAGGTTTGCATATTGAGTTCCACTCCGTGGCATGTGCCTCGGGATTAGGAATCAAATGAACAAGTATAGGGGTAAAGTTAATGTCGTTTTGGTAGATTTTGAGTCCAAAGAACGAGAATGCACAAAAATTGACACACAAAATGATAAATATCAAGAAGTCAACTTCCAGAATCTTACAAATTTTCAACCCCAACCGGGGTCTTCCTCAGGCACTTTTCAGTTGGAGAGACCAGAAAAGATTAGAGATTTGGTAGATTTTGAGAATTGGAAATTAGCTTTCTTTCACCACCTGACATGAAAATTTTTTGCCTTCTTAAAAATGTACAAGTATATTTCTTTGTTTTATCTTTCCAGGTGAGGAAAACCTTTATTATTTCTCCTACATGTAGTCCATAGAGTTGGTGAGTAGCAATCACAAAGTGAAAGTGCAGGCACTTCGAACGATAGGCACCTGTTGCCTCTGGATGGTGCGGTCCCGATCAGAACCCCTGTGCTATTGTGTCACACAATAAATCAGCAGTTTTACCCACTGAACAGTGCGTGTGGCTTCTCAATGCTCGCATTTTGCTGGTGGTCTCTCAGCTGAAAGCTGCTGATTTTGAAAGGCTGGACTGTATGAAGACATGTTAACCGAGAAATGAATAGAGACTGGATCAACCTTTGCACTGTAGATTTCTGAGTTCGTATTTTCCGTCTACGATCCATGTTTGAGTTCAATGTCTTACACTTGTGGTAGAATAATATACATGTCAGCTGAGTGTAAGGCCTACAGACCTCTTGTTTTACGTAACTTGTTCCACCACTTACAAACTGAATAGAGAACATCCTTGGAGAACCGGGAGGGTTAGAATGCACTTTAAGGTTGCAATTCTAACAACATAATTACCCCTACCACAAATTGTGCTGAAAACAATTAGGTGACGAATCGAAATTTTTTAGCTGTCATCCACCTGCCTGTTGCCGGAACAACTATTTCCTATCCCCTATAGGGTTGAATCTGTCGACATTTTCAGAAAAGAAGTAGACTCTGGGTTGCCACTCTTTTCCCCATGTTAGCCCTATTGTCAAATGAAGTCATTGAAAAGTGCTTAAGACCATCCCCTTACACGGAGTCAGTTTGATATGGTTCGAGGCCATTCACTTGATTTTGTACCGTGAAAAAGCCATGTGACCTGTACTATCATTCCCTTTTCATGGTACAAAAAGTAAGTGAACTGGCCTCGAACCAAATCCGTTTAAAAAGTGCTTTTGGGTCACCTGGCTAAACCAGGGTCAGAGTAAGTACCCTGCCACTGCATCTGACATCATCGTTGTTCGTCATCCTGAACAGTTTGGCACGTTTCTTAACCACTTTGTCTAGAAACTTGAAACTTGTTATGAAGGTACCTTGAGACAAAAACTACCACCAGGGGCAGTGTCTTCAAACTGCCGTTCCTTAATCAATGACAGGTGTGCACAGTGGCCCTGGCCATTTCACCTTCATATTTCAACAATTTTTTGCCCATTCAAGATCAGCACATCTCCACAGAGTGCAACGAGATAAGCTTTAAAACATTGAAAATACGAGGTCTAAAAAGTGTCCCTTGCAGGCAACTGTATGAATAATTTCTCTTACTTCAATTACTCTGCATAAAAACGCATTTGCATATGTGCGATTTTCAACTGAAGTAGCGGCAGATCATGTCCTTCATTTGCATTCGAGTCCATGCACTGCTTCAGCGCTGAAATCAACAAGTTGTGTTTAGTACACGCTAAATATCTGTTACAGATGTATACATGATTAAACAACTTCAACAAGCGTTTTGAAGCGTCAACAACTTGTGTCAAATACAGTTGGAGTGCTTGATCGTTTGAGGTTGGTGTTCCGTACTTGTCGCAAAATCGGATTGGCTTCCGGTTGAATTGGTCAGAATGATGGTATTTAGAATTGAGCAGTGAATATCATTGATGGCATCTGTCCTACGACACGCAGGAGATGCTGAGTTCAACACCAGTCTGATACATCTATTTGTGAGAGTACAGGCATGTATGGTGAGAGACTCCTACCTTC
Organism: Notospermus geniculatus; assembly: GCA_002633025.1. NCBI lineage: Eukaryota > Metazoa > Nemertea > Pilidiophora > Heteronemertea > Lineidae > Notospermus > Notospermus geniculatus. The sequence goes on along the minus strand of NMRB01003297.1, from coordinate 43,708 downwards.
TCAAAAGGTGAACTGGAGGTTGATACTCTTTTCAGGAGCCGAGGAGGCTCTATATAATGCCAGTTTCCAAGTGACTGGAAGTTTCCAGTGGAATAATGCTCTGGCATAACGTTATCCTCGCATCCAAACTTTTTGTGGCTGTGTCATTCAAAAACCTTGTGGCAAATACGGGAAGGCTTATTCTTATGTTGGTACCTTGTGTTAAAGTAACCTACAGTATCCTACTTTAATTGTCTGTGTAAAATTTTCCTTGTCGTTTTCATAGGAAACTGGATGAATTCATTACATTTGACATTTTGACACTTATTGAATTTAACAGGAAGCTTGGAGACATCCGTTGGCGACGATTAGGCAATTTCTCCCGATTCATGCTGCCGCAAGCCAAAGATGAATCATGCTTTATAGTTACAGGCAGAAATGAAAATTGTGCCACATAACTTATGTGGGCGTACAGGCAGACATTTTCTGTTCGGGGGCGATCCAGTGCGGTCTTTCCGATTGTTTTAGCACTGTCTTCTTTGTGAGGAGGTTGATTCCCTGCTTTGACATAATAATAGCCGTACTTACACTACAAACGAAGTCCGGACTTCTCCTACTTACACTACAAAAAAGGTGGGCTTAATGAAGCCCGGGTCTACAAAGTGCGGACTTCCTAAACCCAGATGTCATGAGTGGGTCTCGATGAAGTGCGGACTTGGCCCGGGCTTCTACTTCAGGTGTGAGTGCAATTACATGTGTTATTNTTTTGCCCAAGATTGCTGGTGGTGGCTTTCTGCAACCAACTTGGAGCAAAAAGCATCATGGTTTCGTCATTACCCGGTGGTATTCCAGATTCTTTAGGCAGAATGGTTGTTTTTGTTTAGTGAGAGACATCCACAGGGGCATGTATTGAGCAGATCTTGATGTCATCGAACATTTTTGCATTAATTACACGCCATATTGTCCTTACCAGCAGCCTTGTTAATCTTTGCTGTGGTAAATGAAGCCAATAGCATTTTATTCTGGCAAACGAAAATGTGGAGAGCAGCCCTAATGATTGCTGTACAATTGGAAAAGAATTCAGAATCACGAACCAAATTGTTGTGAAGCGGAGGGTTTCTTTTTGGGCATTATTGAGGCAATCTGTTCGTCACTCTTGGAGAAAATCGCGGACAAATTCTTCTTATATTTTAGTATCATTCTGACCATATAAAAGATCTCCTGTTGTCCTCCCCTACATTGACTCTGCGGACATCTTCGTCTCATCGGAAACCTCTCAGTCCTGGCGACACATTTACTGAAGAGATATGATTATTGGAAATCTATAAATGTGGCCACACTTTCTGATGATACAAGTAATATAAAGAAACAGGATCTACCGTATTGATTGGTGAAGAATGGATGATGAGCCACAACATGGATGTTCTTCTTTCTGAGATATAATCACTGCGCAGGCTGATGGACGGGTGTCGGGAGATAGCATGGCTGACTAACATGCCGTAGAGTACAGAGCACAATTGACCTACCCTTGTCTGCGTACCTTCCGCACACGCCACAATGGAAGGTACGCTCCACTTCATGCCTTTGATGTGCTGTATACTCAAATGGCGAAATTTACAATGGGATCTAGCTCCTCCAACATTGTCATATCAAAAATGTCAGCTCAGGACTTCGATTTGAAGATATTAACAGCCTGCTGTGTGGTCTGCAATGCCGACCATCACAAACAGGAGAAGCTAGACCCAGCAATGCCTGATCAAGCCACCTCGGTGACCTTAACTGCAACTTTGCTGTACTTCGCAGCACGTATTCCCCCTGTCCTCACCAAAGACACCAATTCTGCTTGAGGCATTCCTGTACGTACGAGATTACAGTCCCATACGAATTCCCTAATTCAGAATCAATACGAAGTTGAAAGATTCGCATCTTACATGCTGTCCCTGGGAAGTGCATCATCGATTTTGTGCCGTTGTGCAAAGCACTGATTGTACCAGGACATCTCTAGCTGTGCCTTGGAATCTGCGAACACTCGGCATACAGTTGATCGACTTGTGGCAGGAAATTGCCGGTTGAAATGCACTTCTGTTGTGTTTGAGGTGGGTGTATTTCAACGGTTTGTGAGCAGTTGCAGTTATCGCTTCCACCTATTTCATCACAAAATTGTTAGGAAGCACTGAGATGACAAAATGTGTTGAGTGCTGCTTCGAAAGCACTGAGACATGCAGACTTGTCGTAGAGGAAGACTTGCAACTGTAGTCGTGCAACACATGGGGCCGGGTGCACCAAACGAAGATTATCTTGAACTCAGGTTAAGCCACAACTTTTCCATTGTCACATCATGCCCTGGCAAACCTGAACAATTAAAAAGCTGTGGCTCAACCTGAGTTCAAGATAATCTTCGTTGGTGCATATGGTCCATGGTGTCTGTGTTCCGCCACGATCACCCATCCAAGCAACTTCGCTTATCTTTGCTTAACTTCCAGCTGGGAGTCGAAAGCACCAACCATTGCTAGTGCATGCCTTTACATCGGCTGTAAATGTTTTCGTCATCAGACACTGCCGTGCTGTGGTTCACGCTTTATACACTACTGAGACTCATCAACATAACACCTGTTGCAATGCTGCAAAGCCGGTAGGCCTAAGTGTAATAAGCATATCCGTCAGCATTTGAAGCAGGGAAGAAACTTTTTCAACCACCATTCGCCGAAGGCAGGGTAGGATTGCACAAGGCATTCCTCAAGGCTATGGCATAGCCTGTAGCACAAGATGTTTGCCTATGGGCATGTAGCGAAGCCCGTGGCAGAAGGCATCGCCCATGGGCAATGTAGCCTGTATGACATAAGGCATTCGCCTTTGGCAGTGTGGCGTGTATCTTTTAGGCATTCGAATATGGCAGTGTAATCTTGCAATTTCCATAGTTGTTGCTGATGAGATTCAAAAATACATGTAAACCGTCCAAGCAGTGCCGTGTACCTATTGCCCCCCCCCTCCCCCACACACACACCTCTACAGCAAACTTTTGAAACAATTTCTGAGGTACTTTATACTAAGTGATTCCGGATTAGACTAGCTGATTTTGCATTAGCAAAAACAAACACCAACACGACTCCATAACCTGCTTGAGTGCACTTGAAGCGCGGAGTTCTGCTCTGGGATTCCATCGCCATGACGTCGATTGCCCTGCACCTGTTCACCAAAGTAAGGTCTAATTCCTGATCGCAGCACTTGCTGAGGTTACGCATTCCCCATGTTTCTTTCTTCCATTAGTTAACTCTGATGGATTACAAACACCACTTCTGGAGACAACAAGTCTTTGCAAGTTGGAAGATATATCTGAAGACTGCGTGAGCTAAACTGGTGTATCCGGAAATATCACCAAGCGGATACAGGCACATCTGTTAGCGACTGAAACAGTGCCAGCATTGAAGCAACTGGCATTGGCATCATGGGCATGCAGTAAACTTGTTGCACAAGATATTTGCCTATGGGAGAGTCTGGACTGTTTTGATCGCCTTAGCATGCAAATTCCGTTTCTGTTGCCTGAGGCGCTTAAATATATCACTCTCATTTATATTTTCCTGCTCTTGTGTTGTTTATTTGCAAATTTTATTACAAAATTGTCCCTATAAAATTCTTCAAAACACTTTATCTATTGTCACAACATGCAATAAAAGTATAAAATACGTTGGTTTATTTGTTGTAATTTGTATAATATTCCAATGCGAGTGTAGTGATGATGACTGTTCTGATATGGCTCATAAGGTATCTTCGATAACATCCTCATAAATTTCTCAGATAAGAAGAGCAAATCAGACATTTTCATCTCTCATTCACGACGTTTGTGACTCTTACATGGATCTAATAAGATTAAAGGTAAACTATACTCCATATGATCCATATATTGAGTGCAGGGCTGGGTTGCACAAAACTCATGTTAGCGCTAACTTGGTGTTAGCGCTAACTTTATGTTAGATGACGTAAAAAGACAATAGATTTTTACGTCATTTAACATAAAGTTAGTGCTAACACCAAGTTAGCGCTATCGTGAGTTTTGTGCAACCGGGCCCTGGAAGGCAAGGGGGTACACATAATGCACCTTGTAACAAATCCCTGATATTGACCATGAATTTGTTCGAATTTGACTCCAGAGAATTTTTCCACATACACCAAAATCGCAGTTGTAAGGTCACAGAGGACGTGGATTTGCCACCGGGATCTAGCTCCTCCAACATTAGCCTAGCATACAAAACCATCAGTGTCAGGACTTCAATTCGAAGATATCAACAGCCTGCTGTGTGGTCAGCAATGCCGACCATCACCAATAGGAGAAGCTGGACCCCAGCAAGCCATACACACGTCTGTGACCTCGCAACTGCAAATTTGGAGAAAAAATTTACCTCATACATAAATAGTCACCCCATCCCTTCCTCAGCCACATTATTGTTTTACCATCATTTACAAAATCCAAATCCATCCGGTCTGGTTCATGAATAATTAATACAGAGTACCATAAAGATAACCAGGTGAGGCCATAACGAGTCATAAAAATGGAAATAAAACGATTCTACAGTCTTGGCGAGAAAGACAAGCTGTCTGGGATATTAGCTGTGCTTCTTTAACAAAAACACCGTCGGCCATTCCACAAATTTCAATCATCCTGTAGAAATACCCGCAGATCATGCCGGGAAATTGGGGTTCGTTAAAAGGTAAGGAATCATCTTGAAACCTCCCGGAATTCTCATCCAATTTTCTTTTTTGCATACCTGGCTAATTTACCTATAAATTAGTGAAAGGTAGCACGCACTCTGGCCTCCTGAAATCTCAGCGCGATTTATCTCAAAAAGCCACATCAGTGAGCTAATTAAAACCAAGAATATCTTCTTGTTAAAATCTCTAGTGCTGCCTCAAGGCCTTAGTGCTACCTCATCTCTGCAGGTTTTATGTCTGTGATGCTACTCTTTCCAATCCTTCGGAAATGAGTTTGTGTGGACGTGCTGCCATGCCAAGCAGCACACATTAGTGAAATGACGTCACAGACTATTTTTATGTCTGCTGCTAGCTTGAAAGTTAGCTGATAACTGCTTTACTTCAGAAGTGAAAACATGACAAGAAATTTGGGTTCGTTAAAAGGTGTCTTTTACACCTTTGGGCAACATTAGTGTACAGGGGCGGCTACAGGAACTTTGCTAGGAACATTGAAATTTGCTGTGAATTCCTAAGATTTCCTTCAAATTCCATAGTTGATTTTACAGATTTGTTGGCCAAAAGTGGAGGTGCATGCCCGGGGCACGCCCCTCTGGATCCATGCCTGGCATACTAGGCATTATCCAATGAGAAAATGGGAGGGGCTACAGGCAGTTGTCATGTCTGTGTCTCCTAATTAGCTATTCCTAGTCATCTCGAAAAGAAATCGACAGACTAAAACATCCTCTGCGAGTTTACTTCCGGAAATCCTAAAACTCACTCACTTTAGGGGATTATTTTCTACTCAACTCGTCTCCTTCCGAAAGCCCTTCATACGAGGAAGGATGGCTTACAAGAATAAAGAACCGAGGAGTACATTAATGTTGAATGTGTTGCAAATCCTTGCTGAGGGGAAATACTTTAACCTCCTTAAAAGCTGCCAATCCTGTTCATCAACGTTAGGAAGAGAACTTGACAAATGTGTTGTTCGTTGAAGGTATTCTATGTGATAGATTTAATTTTAGTCGATTCACTAAAGAGAACCTTTTGATGATGATGGAAGACCTTACTGCTGTTTGAGGCCAACACCAGTTAGCAGTCCTGGACTTCATGGAATGGGGACCTAGCTCACTACCTCAGTAGGTGTCACTGATAAAGGAAATGTCGTCTCCAAATTTCTCAAATTTTCGACCCCAACCGGGGTCTTCCACAGGCACCTTCTAGAAAGTGCCTGTGTCGTTCTTTGTGCTTTCTGTTGGATATCATTAGGTAATACTATCGAAATGAAAGGGACATCCCGGTCCTGATCAGTTTCCCACACAAACGACGCCATTGTATAGGACCTGGTCGTGGTGTGCTGCCCTCTATCGTAGTTAGATCCTCATAGACGTCAGAGAGAAGAAAGTCAACCAACATCACCCGTGGTGTATTAGAGTTCATGTCCTTGAACCAGACAAAATGAAAGCTGAAAACTCGAACATTCAGCCGTCTTGTTTATCTCCAAGTACTGCTACAGGAGGCGACTTAAGCCGCTGCGGTTCCTGGCGCCGTGCGAGCCAACCCCAATACCAGATCAGAAACCGGATCGTCAACATGTCTGTTGAGCCGTCTTCCAGGAAATTGTTTGGGTGTTTCGCTAGTGACATCCTGTCATTGGAGTTGATAGCCTGACGGAAGTATTTAGGAGTTGCGGATCTAGCGGATATACTTCAGTCTGTGGTCGAGTCCACTGGATGACTTCCCTGACATGTTGGATGAAAATGGATACGCAAGGATTTTCTGGAGCCACAGCATTTTTAGTCCGTGTGGCAGATTGGCCAGAAGGGCTTTTAAAATGCTGTGCTTGGCACCTTTAGTGGTGGTCTGTCGCTTTCCCTTGCTGCTGATGGGCGTTGGTGTCGTGTAACTACTGAAACCTATTCACTTTGGTTGCACTCGAATATCCAATATGGCTGCCAGTACCACCATCTTGAATTGCAGTACACCATACATCTTCAACTGAATGAGAGCTGAGGAGTACTGTTCACGACATCATGGCTATTTCTTTCTTCATGCCTTCCAGTCACTTGTAATGTTACTTCCGACACAACAACAGTAACATGGAAACACGTGTAAGACCATGACACCTCATATTTGTTGCATAAGTACCTCTAGGCGATGACACCAGCTAATGGCCTGCTGTCATTACACGTCATATGAAAACAACCAATGGGAAAAGGTCAATGCCAATATTAGGCACTATGGCGGATATGCAACTTGTCAAAGACTCATTTTGTCAGGGGACGTCATGAGATAATAGACAAGGTGTACTTAAGTGACACAGCATGTCATGAATGTGATTATTACCTGTGGCATTGTTGACAGATTCTTATTTTGTGAGATGGGTGCTTTGTCAGTTGCTGCAGGTAACGGAAGGGCGGAATCAACAAGTGGTTGGGATGGGGACGAGGCAAAATGCTCACAACGAAATTGTCTCTTGCTTTAACCCGTTTAACTGCAGACTTTATATAACGCAAACCACATCTTCTTGCGTAATTAATATCTGAGAGTTCTGGCAGTCGCGCTTGTTTTCCTACCATGGGGATTGTTGTCACTCAAGGGGAGCTCTTGTCACTCAAGGAGAGCTGTTGTCACTCAAGGGGAGCTGTTGCCACTCAAGGGGAGCTGTTGTCGCTCAAGGGGAGCTGTTGTCACTCAAGGGGAGATGTTGCCGCTCAAGGGGAGCTGTTGTCACTCAAGGGGAGCTGTCGTCACTCAAGGGGGGCTGTTGCCACTCAAGGGGAGTTGTTGTCACTCAAGGGGAGCTGTTGCCACTGAAGGGGAGCTGTTGTCACTCAAGGGGAGCTATTTGCTGCACCGTATTTTGCTCTGAAACAGAGGAGATGTTTGAAAGGGGGTTCCCTATAGGACTCTTCTGGACTTAGAAATGTTGTCCTAACGAAGAGGTGTCCTGATTACAGACGTCAAAATGAAAGGCTGGTGATATTTACCCGGCAGCCGGGTACGCAGTGGTGAAAAAACGTCTTGTTTGCCCGGCCGCCGGTTACGCACTGAGGAAAATATGTCTTGATTGCCCGGCTGCCGTTTACGCAATGAGGAAATACGTCTTGCTTACCCGGCTGCCGGTCACGGAGTGACAGCTTTTGTCGTTATTTTAACGGCAATTGCCGGGTAAAGAACGCATAAAATTTTCCTTCGGTAACCGGCTGCGGGTCAATATAAACATGGAATGTAAAACTGGCGCATGTGGCTTGCCGGGTGTAAAAGTAATAATATTCCTTATCATGGCATTAGTTACTTATTCGTTAGACACATTCTGGCTGACTTTGGGAATCTGATGGGAAATTAAGGATGTGTTCCTAGGAAACGGATTTTCGGCAAAGAAAAAGGACCCGATAGTGCTGATTTGAATGTAGTCTCATTAGGATCTACCAATGAAATCTTTGTCCCAGATAAATGGCATCGCCTCTCCGGCCGCCATTTTCCCGCTAATGTGAATAAAGTCCCATCAAATACAGAGGAATCCGGCAACCGTCGGTGAAACAGCAGCCGGTTAAACAAATGATTTTTTGTCCACTGCTTGACCGGCAGCCGGCTGAAAACGACCGGCAGCCGGGTAAATAGTCACTTCGAAAATGAAATATAAATGACCAATTTGAGGTGGAATTTGTTGTCCTTAATAGAGAGGTGTCCTCCTGGCCAAGGTATCCACTACGGAGGTTCTATGGTCTGTTCCTTTACTTCATCATCTCAAGAGCTTATTGCTTTCTCTCAAGTGGTCGGTTTGTGGTCCTTAATAGAGAGGTGTCCTCCTGGCTGAGGTATCCTAGGGAGGTTCGACTCTCTTTTTCCTTTACTTTATCCTCAAGAACTTATTGCTATTTCTGAAGCGGTCGATCAGCATGTGGCCTTTCAAAGCGTTTCTAAGGGTTTGAATCATTCATGGTTATCTTTATTGTTTCCATCTCAAATAAGACAGGGATGTAAAATTTATGGTACCATCTAACTTGGTATTGAAATGAGAACAAAGGAAACTCTGTGTCGTTATTGATCTGTGGAGCCTTGTAGAAACTGACATGGTTCTCCTTGATATTCATGGGTATCTGCGTTCAATAATGTTCATCAGCAAGCTGGGGATACCACAATACAAGCGATCTTCGCCAGTGAGCAAAATCGGCTGTTGACGCCAGGTGTGCGCTGGACAGCAATTGGTTGAATCTTCTTGCCAGCAATGTTTGCCCAATGTCAAACAATACCAAAACTGATATCCCCGAGTCTGTGGTGGCTGGCGTGAACATTGGTGGCGATTCGATCGCTTGCGCCTGGTGTGCTACTGGCTAAAAGGTCTGTTTTCTGGGTCTATAGAGGCTTTGCATATGATGTCACAATCCACCATGCTGGAGAACACATGCTGCAGAGGCGCAGCGAAATGAGCCGTACATGTCCCAATGACGTTACGCCAAACAATGGTGTGGCGCAATTCACGCAAGTCATGTTACGGTCGGCTCACACCTCTGCGCTCTGTGTCCTCCAGAATGGCCGCCAGGATGACGTCATTGCGAAGCCTCTATAGTTGGAATTCTGTCCACAGCACTAGAGTGGCTGGCTGCAAAAACAAGACCGTCCAATGACACGGAATTGTGATGCACTCTAAATCCCCGCTGGTCCAGTGGATGAATAAATCAAATTCCATGAGATGAACGATGGCGTATACAAGGTCACATGACTCCCACCATACATATAATCCAAAATTGGAAGTTTTACATGGATATTTATGTGCATTGTATCTCGAGCTCTGTTGATTTGACTGGTTCCATTTGGGTGATTTATGTGTGTGATGCTGGGAGAGCTGATGGACCAGTGGAAAATCACATCTTGTATGTAGAATCGATTGTGTGGCAACGTTCTGTTGGAGGATGACATGATGAATTAAGTGATCAAGACTGAGCTGATGTTAAGGTCCATTTCATCTCTATGCGGCCGCCAAGTGACATAGGGTATGGCAGTTTCACGAATCGCTTGCAAGCTGGGAATCGGTAGCTGGCCAGCTCAGTTGCAGGGGAGGCTAAATTAGAGACCCTGCAATGTACAGGACATTTACATCACATCATATTTACATTGCATTCACATAGATTACATTTACATCACCATTGCAATCAGATTTACACCACACTTAACCACGTGCCAATCCAATACCTAAGGGAAGTTAAAGATTGGGTTTATTGTCGGATATCAACAAGAGTAGAGGTGTCATCTGACTGAAACCTTTCAGCCAAACTCAGATGACCTGCTCTGCAGCGCGACAATCTGTATTCTGAGTTTTTCCGGCTGGCCCATTCATACACCTGGGTGGGGAGAGGCCAGGCAAGGAAGCTTTTGCTCAAAGGCTCACGTCACAGTGGGATCCAAACCCAGGACCCTCTGACCACTATACCACCGTGGCGCCGTGTAAATGTCAAGAGTTAATGTAAAGAGAAGACAGGCTGCCATAAATGATGATAAATCCATTATGCTGCATGATGTAGCAAAAGCCAGTAACGCAAAAAGTCTTGTCTCAAAGGCAGGAGCATTTTCTGTTAATGGAAATGCAACAACTGTTTGAGGCATGATCGGTAAAAATGAGTTGGAAATAAGATAATGACGAAGTTATTGGCTATTCTGTGTGATTTGTCTGTTGGCATAATTTTTGCCCGTTGGCTCCACTTTCCCTTTGAGAAAATGTCGGCTGACGCTTTTCCAAATGAGTTAAATGGTCTGTCAGAATATGCTGAGGGCGTTTCGTGATGTGTGAGTCATGTGAGTTGCATCATGCGAGGTGGATTTGTATGAGAAACCCAGCCGTAGGAAACACGGGCAGTCTGTTGTGTCGTTGGTCATAAGGAAAACAACGCTGTGAGAGTCGCTTTGGTATGGTAATTCTGTTCCTTGGCTGCAATTCTAGAAGGCTACAAGTAATAATAATATGAAGCTTCATTGTGCTTTTCGCTGTAATCCAGTTCTCCAAGCGTTGCACAATATTATCCTGAAACGTTTCTGGGTAACTCCAGTGCATCGGTTGATCTTTTCAGATCAGTTGAAAATCTGCCTGGAATTGGTCTCTGGTCATACCCTCAACCCGCTGCCCTCACTTCAGTCTTACCGAGTCCAGAAAAAAAACCAGAACCACACATCTATTGAAAACCTATATTTCACGTTTCTCCATCTCCGGTCAAGACATATGATCTGCAGGAAAACCGCCATATTGATTTCACATTCAGAAACTGATAAATTATAAATATAAAATCTCTTAACGCTAACCACAGATTTGGTACGCCCTAATGTCGAGGCATCATCACCTACGCCATGCTTTATTGCAAACATGATAATCTCCCCTCAAGCACATTTAGCTTCTACATAAGTGAATAAGACGACAAAATCGACGAGTGATTCCCGAAGCTAGTCATAAATAGAATGGATAGAATTAGTACATTTATGATAGTTCCTTCTCAGGTCACTCAGCTCGGATTTCTCTGGTGGCGCCAGGCAATAAATGCACCCTTGACTTTGAAAGGGAATGTCAGATGTACTTTAGAGGGAAATGTCTTTTCACAAAGTACCACTAATAGTTCCTTGCCAGTGAGCACTACAAAAATGATTTATATATTTGCAACACCTCATATGTGCATCCCTGTGCATCGAATATACCCCCTAGTACATGCGTAGCCATGTATTGATTGAGGTAGGATTGATGCAGATGCAGAAAACATGCATCAATTTTGTGAGGCATGTTTTATGCATATATGCTCAATTTGATCCCAACGTGCCGAGATCCTACATGTACGATGTTGATGTTGAAGAGGATGCTGACAATGATGATGGTGACTATGACTATTTTGATGATGATAATTAGACAGTGATGACGAGCGAAGATGACGATGATGGTGATGATGGTGATTGCCTCGTCTTCTTGATGCTCAGGATTTTCTCTTCTGTTTTCCCATAGGAATGTCTTGTTTGTCTTACACGCAACAAAATGTCAGCGATTCCCAGCAGCAGAGCAGCGCCAACCCCTCCTCCGCAGCCATTAGCCAACTTTTGTCATCCAACCTCTTGCCTGTAACACCAGTTGAGTAATATCCCTGGCTTTGTCTTGGTTCCTGTCATACACTTCCTTCTGCCGTCAACCCAGTCGTGGCGTTTTTCCGAGCCATGAATCAATACGCCTACAAAAAGTAAAGAAACATCGTAATGTATCGACCCACTAATGGAATGTCTGTTGAAAAAGTAGCATTTTATGACATGGAAAATGGTCCAAATTGATAAGAAATTGGCCAACAGTTCAGCCCCAAAGCTTTCCCATTTGTCTTAAAAAATACAGAATAAATTGGACGCGATATGAATACAGCGAGCTGAGACCAGTATTCTGGATATTTCAAAAGACGTCTACAAACCCTATAAACTACTTCGGTACGGTAGCTAATCTGGGTAAAGAAGCCTTCACACGAAAACCTGATTCTGGTGCATATGGGTTCAACGCTGTTTCAATGAAGTGTCTACGCAGAAATCATAAGCAGGAACCTGCATCCCACACGATTTATTTGCTGATGCCTCATTGAAATAGCATTGGACTCATTTTTTTCGGCTACCGCACCGCAAAATGTACCAGAATCTGGTCTGGTGTGGATGTGCCTTAAAGTGAGACAACTTTGGTAGAAATACAGCATGCCATTTTTCATCACGACATCATTACAAGTGATGCTATAAGGTGGTTTTTAACTGAAATTGCATCTCAATGTTTGTCATGGCGAAGATATCTTCTTATGTTTCGGCTGGACATGGCATCCAAGCAGGCCCAAGCCAAAATGATCTGGCACTCTGAAAATGGTTTTAGTTATGTTGGGGGCTTGTGGTTGACAGATTCACAAATTTGACAATCAGTCACATTTCCCAAATGCTAGTGCAACAGACCAAAAGTTGATAATCCAGTTGCACGTTACTGCTCGGTATAATTGAAACCAGAGTGACAAGGGAATTTATCATTGATTTTTTTTCGTGTCCAGTTGGAGAATGACTCAATAACATTCTATTATGAGTCAATAAGAGTGATGTTTCTGGTCTGCGACGACCCCGGCCAGCGGGAAATCATATACTCAACAAGACGTGATGGCAAGATTTTCTGATCTGAATATCAACATGAAGATGGACAACATCTGCTTTCGTAGGAATGGAACGTTCTTTGCTGAGAGATTTTCTGAGGTAACCTACCACTTCCAAGAGGAGACGTCTGAGACAGCTCTGCACCCCTTCTGTTCCAAAGGCACCACTACCAGAACACTCTCCTTTAACATCTCTGTCGAGAGATTTTAGAGGTATCTCTGCCCTTCTTCTCCTAGGTTGCTTTGCCAGAACGACACCCTCTTAACTGCGACTTGCCCGACTAAAAGACTGCAGCCTGCAACTTACCTCACTTCTTCTGGGACTCCTCAAGTACCTGCAATGAGGACATTCGCTCTTCAGCTCCTTTGTCATGACGACAGTCTCTAAAGGACCTCCAGGTCATGATTATCTAAGGCACCGCACCTCTTCAGAACGGGCGTCCCGTCTAAGACACCCCGGCCATCAGGACTTTCCACTACGACACGTAATTGGTACCCCTTCGGACAATTCCTCCTTCTTAGACGTGACTCTCCTTAGGCACCTCCTCAACCAAGGCATCTCCTCAATCGTGCCTCTTCTTGGGTGACACTTTCCCTTGGGCATGTTGCCGGGCCTCTGTGTCCTTGCCTCTTGGATGGTACGCTCCCTGGGCACCTCCTTGACCTTACCTTTTCTTGGATGGCACTCTCCCTTGGCCCCTCCTCGACATGGCCTCTTCTTGGATGACACGCTTCCTGCGCACCACCTCCTCCACCTTGACTCATCTTGGATGACACTCTCCCTAGGCCTCTCCTCGACCTTGCTTCTTGGATGGCACTCTCCCCAGGGGCCTCCTCTACTGTCAAAGAATGCCACCCTCTCTATGACATGATATTAGGCCCGACCAGGGTTTGAACCTGGAACCTCAGAGGTGACAAATGCTGATGTTTCACTACGCCACTCTGACAGCTCCAAATGAACTTTAATACGCCAGATTATTGTCTTACATATCTTGTTCTTTCATCGATCCCGTGAATACAAATGTAGTTTCTCCACATGTATATTGTATGACAAGATAACGAGAGGCAATCAGGCCGACAAGAGGATGAAAGATCGCGAATTGACATATTGATCTGCGGGATAAACAATTCTGAGTTGGTTGTGAGGGTGGTACCGTAATTGGAAATGACTTGCAGGCTAGTGTTAGTCACAGCTGTAATGGCACAATGCATTATTGAATATTTTACGCGGTTTTTCTAATAAAATGTTGGTGAAGTCTGATGGACGAGGCGGCAGATGGACTGATCGCTACTGTGGATGCGTCATCGGTGATGACTTATGTGCGTAAGGAAATGTTGGAAGAAGTGTGATGTGTAGTTTGGTTGTGTGAATGGTTTCTGGGGCAGGGGAGAGAAGCAGTGCTGAAGGAGACATATTCTGCTTCGTCATACATTCGTAGCCATAGAGTTCAGCTGAATTTTGGACATAGGCAATACCCGTTCAGTGGTGGAACTGCTAAATTCATGCAAGACGCGTCACGTCATTTGGAGCACTTGGGCACGTAATGACGCCGTACCCATTTGAGTGGCATAATGATGCCATGCCAATGTCACAGATGACTCGAAATCAAAAGGCCTAAGCAGCATTATTATTTTGGTTTATATGTTGATATTTCAAAAACTATAAGTCATATCAAAATTCGGGCTTCGCAAGGACACTTCCCAGGTCTTTCTGCATGTGCATACCAAGTTTGGTGGCGATCCGTTCGTCAGTCTTGGCGAAAATCGTGAACAAACAAAGAAACACACTCTTCTCAAATTTTAGTATGATTTGACTGAGAGGGACACCTGCTGTGTCTTCCTCGAAAAGTCCAAAGTGATGCAAGAGTTAAATTCCGACGTCTGCGCTAAATGGAACAGATGGAATAAAATTGGAAATAATTGAAAACAATTACTTATCAATGATGACAACCTACGTCGCGATAATTTCCACCCGTGCCCCATCGATCACATCACTTTTAATGAGCAGCATTTAAATCAGGCATCAGGGAATTACTGGTATACTTCGGTCAATTAGCTTGATTCCCGACTGTGCACATTCTGTTTGAGGTGTGATGATGCGTCAGATGGTGGTGGTCCTAGTACTTGTGCACACAATTTCACATTTCGACCTGATCACTTGATGCCGACTGTTCCGTCACAGCGCAGGCAATCGCAGTGCGACCTGACTTCAGCATAAGACTCACTCAGTTGATCAAGGTAGCACACATAGGTTTTAGGTCAGATAGGCTATATGGTGCCGAGTTCTAACTATGATTTTGGTTCGTGGGCTATGAGCTATAGCTTTGTGGTAATGGCATAATCTTCTGGCCAGACAATAATACCTTCAGATGTCAGACGTGCATAAAGTCAGAGATCCAGTGAGATTTTTGCTTGCATCAGAGTTGTGAGGATTTTCTGGCAAATTTACAGCAGTAAATATGAATGATTTTCAAAAAGGTAATGGTAGAATGTAAGCCTTTTTAGACACCATGAAAAATTTGCCACGGGTGCGTCAGTTGCGGTTTTCTCTGTCTTGTTAATTTCGTTAGTTTTGTCTGTTGCTGTAAGCAATGGCAACGAAATCATAATGGTGGATGTATTTTATGGATGTGCATCTGATAGAAAGTGGGAGACCATGCCCGCAGTGCATTCTGTACCCTAGTGATTCGCTTTTCAAACTTGCATCCTATAATGGGAGGCGGCCCAAAACAGCTGAGGGGCATTTGTACCTTTCCATGAGACGGCATTGGAAAATATATTCTTTTCTTCATCGTTCATAGCCTGGGGATTATACAACACGTGGCTGAATTAATCTGCCCCCAGAGTCCAGGAGACAGCATCTAAGCTATTAGTGAAATTTTCTCACATCATGTGATGTTGATACAAAAATATTTGAAGAAACTTTGGTCCTACCAACCATTCTGAGAATGTGCCTCCAGATTTCTTCCAGTTTCTTTCCCCAGCGACCAGATTGGACAGAAACTTGGCTGCTCAAACCTGGAGGCAGCCAGAGGCAACTGGGTGTGTTGTTTAAGCCTTGTTCACACTGCAGCCTGATTGTTTCTACTGTTAAGCATATAGCTGTTCACACTTGGGATGCGGTAGGAAGGCTGTTATCCTTTGTTGAGATCGTGCCACGTTGCACCGCACCTAGGCTTTAGATGGGACCAAACTGTTCAACACAAAGAATGTCAACAATTAATACTGCATCAAACGGTCCCAGACCGCCACACAAATATGATGTATCTGTATCAAAAGGCCTATTAGCTGATTACCCTGTCACAATCTCCTCCGATTACTGACCAGTCAGGAGAGGCTGTACGTGTAATTACCCAAACAGATTTGCCCCTATAACACGTTCTGATTGTTTATCAAGGTAATCAGGCTGAAATGACTTGCGTGGGGCAATTAGTTCCCCTCTTTTATCATGCCCTTGCTTATATCACTTCCGTAAATTACCAATAATGACATCTACTGTGTAGTGTCAAAATTATCCAACAGGCAAAATATTTTGAAAACAATGAAAATTGACTGTCGGGAAGGTTTTTGGCTCATCTGCCTCTGCCAGGTGAGTCATATATGATACCATGTCATCCATCGTCGTCATCATGTCATCCATACAAACATCCATTGGTTTGTTAGCAATGTTGCGCCTTTATTTTCTGACAAATCTTTTGGTCTTTAGTGGTTGCACATAATATGTGCCAAAGATGTAGTCCCAAGTTCAATTTTGAGAGGATTGGATTCCTGTTTTGGCCAATAGGTGGCCGCTTGTGAAATATCAAAGAAAAAAGCTACGTTTTGGTAATGGCCTGAACCATTAGCCCCGTTTACACTGAGCAAAAATAACCGATCTCGGACCAGTCCGAGATCGGATCACCAAAAAAAATAGCAAGTGTAAACGGGACAAGCGTGCCAGGATCGGTTCCAAACCGAACCGTGCCGAGACCACCAGTTGGAGGTGATCTCGGACCGGTCCGAGATCAGATCAGTTCGATAAACTGCTGTGTAAACAGTAACCGATCTCGGCTCGGTTGCGAATTATGAATGACGTCATTAGCGGGAATTTTTGAGTGATTTTCCATGGCGGCATCCATTTTGTTGTTGTCGTTGTTTGATTTTTCGTGTGATTTTCGTACCTCCGATCGACTGAACTGACAGGAGAGCTCGAGGGACCCGCCAACTGGCTCGGTTCCACTGTGCCAGTGTAAACGGGGCAGATCGCCAGATGACGAACTGTGCCGGGACCGGTCCGAGCACGGATCGCTTTTTCCGTGACCAGTGTAAACGGGGCTAATGAGTTGAAACTTTTACATACGAGTACCCCAAGGTTTATAGCAACTCACAGACAAAACTTTTGTGAAATATGATTCTAAACTTCGCCACTAGGGGGCCAAAACCAAAATCACAAAAGTGCTATCTCTCCTAAACTAAGTGGCGGATCTTTGTCAAATTTTTATGATGTGTAGGTCTATGTCTGTAAGAATACGTAACATAATACTCTTGTTATAGCAAACCTTCCTTCCTTGATTTTGTAACCTCTCTATTTTCTGATAAACCACCCTTGGATATGATGTTCTAATGGAAACATTTGCTGAACATTCACAACCCCTGTTCTTGAGAAAATAACCCTGATGGTGAGTCTCGCATGGTATAACATCCCCATTACGGCAATTTACAAACGACTGGAGACTGGCAGTATCCCAATGAAATTGTTACCGCAATTTTGAGCCAACATGCAAGACAATAATTGGCAGTAATCTATCGGTAAGAATAAAAATGCTGGCGGTTTCTCACGATTAGCGCCAATTTGAATGTCGTACAGTTGGTAATCTAGTCATTTGTGATAAGATGGAAGTTGGCGTGGTGGATTTTTTATTGCCCCATGTTGCTGGTGGTTGATGGTAATCGGTGAAGAGATGGCACACGGGAGAATCTTGTACGAATAGAGCAAGAGCAATAGTAACAGTAATTAGAATTCAAAAAATGTATGTGCAAGTGAGTCTGGATAAATAATCCACAACTTGATGACCAACCCTGCGTGAAAGACTCCACGAAAAAGTGTCTTTGACACAAAGGCACCCAGAGATGAAATAAATGAATAAAACTTCTTTACCACGCAAGGTGAGTTGACAGTCAGCATGTTATTTCAAAAAAGCTACTGAGACAGCTATAGACATTTTGAAGGATTCAGTGAAGTCAATCCACCATCTCAAATATATGAATGAGAGCGTGCTTGAACTTCTAAGTCAGCCACTGGCTAATGAGGCAAGATTTCCGATGGCCGTTAACCAACCAACTGTACAGGGAGACCGCTAACATGGCTAATTAGGTTTTCCCAACTGCCCTTGAGTCATAGCATGCTGAATAGTGAGTAGCGTCTTGTGTCGATTGTACTGAATGATTGGTAAGAACTCAAAATGGAACAAAATCCCTCGTCAGATTAAAATATTATCTCAGGAGTGCAAGCGCCCACTTAGGGCATTATAGCTACTCATCAAACAATATTGGACGATATTAATGATATGTAGGAGGAAACCGGAGCCGGAGAAAAACTACGATGTCGAGGAGAGATCGCCCTCTCTACCACATAAAGCCACTTGCACGACCCGGGGATCGAACCTGCGACCTTAGTGGTGACAGGCGCCGATGTTTCCATTGCGCCACCCCCGACACCTCGTCAGATGGGGACATTAACCACAGTGTTAACATTTGTGATATGCTCTAGCATGAGTAGGTGCTTGTCGCAACCAAGGAAAGGGTTAACAGCCTTATAACACAATAGCTGAAATGTACATCACTGCAAATTGACAAAAGTAGTGGAGAGCAGTGATAATAGCGAGGTTTCAGAAGCGCCCGGTTAGGCCATACGACGACATTTATCTATTGTTTGGGTACACCCACACAATAGATAAACGTCGTCATAGGGCCTAACCGGGCGTTTGCAAAACATCCCTAATACCGTAGTTGAGTAAACTGATGACCAATGATGATCACCTGCGATTGCACTACTTTTGCTGGAGCAGGTCACATTTAACCACAGTCTTCACATGTGTCAATTTCATATGCTCAGATTGGTTGTCATTCGATTTCTGTCTATTGCAAAGAAATCACGGTTTCCAACATTTGCCTGATATTCAGGTGATCTTGTCAATTTCATATCACCGCCTTTCAATTTCACAAAATTTCATCCAATATCACAAAAGTGAATTGATTATAATATGTCCCTGATGATGGTGTCAATTTCATGACCGTTGCAGCGTGCGTGGGAGCAATGCATGCTGGGATTTGAGGTTTATAGATCTGGAATTGAATATTTGATTGATTTCATATCGTTCAATACGAAATAAATTTGATCAGGAATTGTGTCAGGTGAAATCGTTATTCCCACCCTGTTTGACATGATTGGTTTTGATGGCACAGAAATAGTCATCTATCTCCAACATCATTGCATTGAAGCCGATTTAGGACTGATTCATGGTACCATTTTGACTCCATTATAGTACAGTGGAACTGCTTAGTCTTCAGGACACCTTTGGGACAGAGATGCTGTCCTTGATTGAGAAGTGTCCTGATTACAGTGAAAACACTGCTGTGCAGTTGCAGTGCACATTACTGCACAAACCCAGTCCATAGTTAAATGTCATGACTTCGAGCTTGACGTCGGTCGACTGCACTCTTCCCTTTCCCAATCAGAACTGTTCCAACACCCATATGAGACACTCCCAGCCATATTTAGAAACAATTATCCTTCTCTTCTTCTTGATATCTCTGCTTTCACATCGCTGCTTCCTGATAAACCACCTCCCACGGACAATTTAACACTGTGAATTCTGTATGCCTATCATTCGGCTTTGCCTTCAAGCAATGTACGCTCGTGCCAGCCACCATGAAATGAATGATCTATCTCATCATCTCCGGTATATAACCTCAACATTTTAAATTGAATGTCTAATGGTTGTTGCATATTTAGTCGGGTCCCACGGCGGTCCTACGCTAATGGAGAAAGATGATTCAGTAAATGATGAGTGATGTACGCAGTCGAAGAACAATCGAACAAATTTCCGCAGCAATAATAGCGTCGTCTGCCAACAATGGAATTTCATTTGACTCGCTTTTGTAAGAAATCTTCTTGCTGTCTACATTACGGTAGTTGCTGAAGTACATGCAGAAGCCTGTCAACAAAGGTTTACCATTTACCGATTGCAGAGCATAAACGTTCAAGAGAAAATTGCAGGTCTCAATAACTTCGCAATTGTGTAGGTTGTCGGGTTTCGTTCCAGCTGGTCATAGGTTCATAAACGCTCGTGGTATTTCTATGAAACAAAAAGATGGACATGTGGTGATCGATAATGGTGTCTGAACATCAGATTGACCGTCTGGCACCATCCTCCCACAGCAGGGTCTCAGCCTCTTCAAACACTCACTAACAAAGGGTATGAAGTGGAGTGAGGTAAAAACCTCAATGTTGGAGGATGGATAGCACGATGTGGAACCTGTTCTTGTTAGAACATATTGCATTCCTCTACTTTGATGATACTTCAGATGCATCCAGAAGAAATCTCATTTCCTCGTCTGCTGTTTTCTCTTAGTCGTCTGACAACACTTCACAAGAAAGGGGCATTGCGTGTCTCTGCCTTAGAAGATTCATCGAAAGAATGCTGAAATAGACAAAGGGACAACAATAGAAACGTTTGTGTTTCAAACACAGTCAGAATGACCACTTAGTCTGCTAATGTTTTCTGTGTGTCTGTGATTACGACTCAAACAGGGCATTGCCCTCTTTGCATCAGATAATTAGGTTGAGTGACGCCTTGAGCAAGACTAAGAGTTTACCAAAATAGATCACGGTAAACACCATTTACGTCATCACTTTATTCGTATAAAAACACTTTCGGCCCTGAAGTTCATCTTTTTTCTGCTGAGCTGTTTGGTAGGTCATTAAAATGAAGGGAGCAGAGGATACGAAGGTTGTGTCTCAGCATCACCATCATTTGTGAATGTGGAAATGATGCTTGATTCAGTGGAAGGCCAACCAACATTGCTGACTGCCTTCTATGGAAATTCTGAATGAGCTGCGAAGGGCCGATTGAGGGTCCTTACCCGATTGATCGTTGTTAATACCGTTCATTGCTGAGAAGGCCGAAGGCATTAAAGATAATGGAATGATTGGTATCAAAACGCCCCGTGACTGGGCATCCTTTCCTGACAGAGATGTTGTCAAGGTAGGCCGCAATTAGCCTGAATTAGCCTAAGTGGCTTGTTATCCTTCGATCCACGTTGTTGTCTGTTGTCATCTTATCATTTCCTGTGACAACGAACAGACGGGATGGCGATAGTTCCGGTGTCCGTCAGCTGATGGTGCTTTAGTTCTAGTCTTTCTCTCTGTCTTGGGCCACTTCACACCACTACCACGGCCGCTGTCAGTGTTTCCACCAGACGGTACTAAGGGTACTCTGCTAGTACCCTCAAGGGAGCAGAAAAGGGTCATTTTCTTTAATTTCATGGGGCTTTTGTTGATTTCGAAGAAATTAGTATCCTCAAAAAAATTTCTGGCAGAAACCCTGCTATGGCTTTGAACCATCTTGTCAATTTTACCAAGTTGGTTCGACCTTTGCCAATAAAAATAGAAACTGGACAATGTGCTATTCTCACATCTTCATCTGTATGTCTTCTGGTTTGAATTCAGTTTTAATCCTGAGGTGGTACCATTTGTGGCCCACTTTGGCAAAAACGGTCGCATGTCGCTTAGAAGGTGAACCTCAACAAAATAAGATGAGACCAGGAGAGAATGGAAATCCAACATAGAGCACAAAAAAAACCTGGTAGTAAGCATAAGTCGTCTCCGAATTTTGCAAATTTTTGACCCCAAGCAGGGTCTTCCTCAGGCACTTTCTAGTTGTTTCAGATTTCATAATCGACAGATAATATTGAAACTGACCAGCATTTGGTCTCAACCTGGCAAGCTAAGAGCGACATGCGTCTTCTTTTGCCAGAACGGGTCACATTGTGGCACTGGTTGATAAATGGTTAAATCTATACCATATCTGGTAAATAGGATTTCGCCAACCATCCCTGGAGCAGTCACACTGTACCCTCCATTTGTCATTGTGTAGAGTACATTACTGAGCATCCCTGGCAGATACTGCTGGGGTCATATTACTTGCAGCTGTGTGTAAAGAGCTTTGGAGATCTGACTCCTCGATGGAGGCTGGAGACGGATGCGCTGTAGCATTGTAGCCCGACGGCAGTGGAGCTACGCTGATTGGGTATTGTCGCTGTATACGACGGATCCGGATGTGACTGCGGTGGCCTCAGGATACAGCTATACTGGTGCTATTTTTGCCAGCGTCTGCGGATGGCTCGGCCTTAACCCTTTTAGAGCCAATCATGAGATATCTCATGATGTTGTGTGTAACTCAATATTCTCAGCATTAGGTCGTAAGTTGTATTGTCATTCGGCTTCTTATCGATGGTGAGACCCTCCCATGCATGTTGGAAAATTAGGACTGTGGCTGTCGGAGTGGCAGGGTGGGGAAAGTGGACCCTGTCACCGCTGGGGTTCTGGGTTCAATTCCTGGCCTGAGTCACACTTTTTGAGATAGGGAGGCTTTGGCGAACGTTTTCTCTGGGTACTCTAGTTTCCTCCTGCATTACATTAAATTGGCCTAATGTTGTCTATTCTTTGTCCAAACGAAAAAAGGGTAGATCTGTCCCTGTAATTCAAAAGCTGTGGAGAACACGGCAACTTACCATCAGCTCCATCTGTACACAGCTCAACGACAGCCGCAACGGCATGTAAAAAGAAAAAAATGTCAATAAAAGAGTGCAATATTAGGCTCCAGTTTCATACAGCTCACATTGACACTTTTCACGCGCCACGCTTCACGTTTTCCTTTCGTTCCTCGGTTCAGCGCACAACAAGACACACATTACCTGTCCTGTGACATGCTTTCTCCGAGGAACGAAAGGAAAACGTGAAGCGTGGCGCGTGAAAAGTGTAAACGTGAACTCTATGGAACTGGAGCCTTACTGCACTATATTTAGCGGAATGTCATTTCCTTTTCAATTGAATGAAAAAAAGTAACCGTCTCCTTTGGCAAACTGAAAGTACAACGCTAATCTTATTATTGCTAGAAACTTGACGTGTGTCGATTCCATCACTGTAAATGTATTTTACTTCAGGACATCAATCTCATATTTCCCTCTACACTACATGTATAATTCACGTGTTCTGAAACGAATATAAGTTTTCTTTAAAAGATTCATATTTATGAGATATTTGCAGATGTTTTTTTGATGGTTTCGTTGTCAATTTCTTTGAGTTATAGTGTGTGATAAAATAGTTCTAAAAAGTGAATTCAATTTCACTGACAAAATTGTAATCTGTGTATGTTGCATTTTATATTAGATTTCTATGAGATGATCTGAAGAGTCACTGGGGGAACTGTTGTGAAATTTCTGTGGTAGCTCAGGCATGGATCCAAGGGGGGGCGCACCCAGCACACGCCCCCCCCCTTTCGGCCAACAAATCTTTAAAATTGACCGTGAAATTCTGAAATTTGGAGCAAATCATTGAAATTGACCGCAGATTTCAATGTATCTAGCACGGTGTGCCCCCTCTTTCCCGAAATCCTGGATCCGTCCCTGTAGCTTTAAGGTGGTTTAGCAGAAGAAATCTGTAGAGAATCAGGCCATCGTTACTCCCCAAGATGGCTGCCATGATGGCCATTTTGAATTTTCATTTTGAATGTTGGAGAACAGCTAGAGGAGTTGATCTGAAATGTTTCTCTGGTAGATTTCGGGTGGGCAGAGGAAGACACCTATTGAGAACCAGGGCAATCGCACAACCAAGATGGCTGCCTGGCAACCATTTTGAATAGTTTGGGGATGACCACTGTATAACTGCTGTAGCAAAAAGGGTACTGCGGGGGGGGGGGTATTTCTGTGATTGCCCTGCAATCACTGTTCTTCTAGTTATCAAAATGCTGCAGTGTTTGAAATAAAAGGAATATTGGTCACCTGCAAAATTATTTGACAAAAATTGCATTATTGAAATATACCTCATCATAAAGACCGCTCAACGTATAAGTGCCGTTCTTCTAATCAAAATCTATTTGACGACATCCCGGTGCCTAATAACGTCAGTGACCATTTAGTCCCACCGCTGAACGGCGTGTAGTCTCGTAAATAACTTAACAGGTAGAGATCATCCTCTATTAGCTCTCAGCACAACGACCATGTCAATTGCAACGAAACTGAGCAAATTCTGAAATGTACGAGCAATTGAAATGACGACCGCTATTTTATTGATAATGATGGCCCTGAGTAGATTCACATTGCTGTTAAAATGTATCATCATCAATTTAGATGTTGCTCAATTGGATCAGGTAGTGAGGTGTCGTTTTGAATTTTCTCGGTAGTAAGTGGCGTTGAGTGGGAGTTATTGCTCGTTGACAATGTAATATTCACGATGATGTTAACTCAGTATGTATGATGTATTTCGAGTGCTCAAGGATATAGTCAAGGTCATTTTAAAAACAAGAACAAAATCGATGCAGTGCTGTGTACTTGTCAAGGTGTTTACACTTCAAATTTGCCATATTTTAAAACTCGAAAGTTAAAAATGTTTCAACGTGTGATCGACCCTGAGCTGTTTCCAAAAAGCTATTATTGACAACCTGTAAATGGGATAACAGTGGAACGAATCGATGCGGCGCTGACTAACCAGGTCATAACTGCAATGACGCAAGAGATGACTTCAGGGAGATTCCCGTACGCGAGACGGAAAACCATTGGATGTCGCTGAATGATCAACAAGGGCTGTCAGATTGCCTGTGCATTGATCTACTGCTGTTTACCTGTTACAAAGTACATTTCAGCCATTGAAATGCGGGATCCCCAAGGCCATTAACACTTTCCTCAAATGTGACATCCGACGGGTTTTCCTAGACTGCCTCATATGTGACCCGCCACAGCAAGACCCTGAATTTAGTCGCTCTGAGCTTGGCAGGTTGAAACGAAATGTTTGTCAATTTCAGTATTGTCTGTCTATTGTGAAATCTGACTGATATAGAGTCAGTCAGATTGTGTGCTACAGGCTTCATAAGGGCCGACAATGAAAAGCCACTCATGAATCGTTTGAGGAGCCTGATAGCCTAGTGGTTATCACGTCCGCTTAGCAAGCGGCAGGTCCCGGGTTCAAATCCAGCCCGAGCCATATGGGATTTCATTCCCGGCTCTTCACGTCCGTCGCATGGGACAGTAAGCTGTGGTGCCTTGTACCTTGTTTCTTTGCAAGGGCAAGTAAAAGACCCTATCCAAGTGAGGGACATGAGTAACTTGTGATGGCCTCCTCCGTACTTACCAGGGCCAATAATGCTGTGGCTTCGGCCCTGACGAAAAAATGAAATACAGAAACAAATGAATCGCTGGGTCTTTTTCTGAAACACCCCATGGAGAAGTCCCCATGATTGATGAAATAAACTATATCTGACCTCATCTTCCCAATCAGCCATCTTGTACATCATAAGAGCGTAGAGTTAATGGCGCCTAACGCTGACATTGACAATCTGATCAGTTGAGATGGTACGAAATCATCGCATATTTCCCATACGGCTATGTCCAATATCGGCAAGCTTCGATTGCGCTATATTTAGCTCATCTTGAACGACGAGTGGCCATTGACTGGTTCGCTGATATCGCCTGCCTGGCTGTGCTGTGGACCCAGAGGGAGGGGGAATATTTGTTTGCGACTGTACTCTAGGATTAGCTTTGCGGAGTGACAAGATCATTTCTGGGATGCTGGTGATTCCAGTTACAGATTTTATTATGTCTACAGGACGTATCAAAATGAATTTTCGTAAAACAGCATTGAACTACATAATGTGACCCGCTCCAGCAAACACAGGCACTTGTTGCAGGTGACCATCATTGGTCATCAATTTACTCAACTATTATCACTGCTGTCCACTACTCTTGTCAACCTGCAGAGAGGTACATGTACATTTCAGCTATTGTGTTGTAAGGGTGTTAACCCTTTCCTTAGTTGCGACATGCACCTACTTCAGCCATGTCACCTAGATATGTGGCGGTCTAGGAAAACCCGTTGGAAGTCACTGAATGATCAACAAGGGCTGTCAGATTGCTGTGCACTGATCTGCTACTGTTACCTGTTACGTAGTACATTTCAGCTATTGAAATGTGCCGGTTCACCAAGGCCGTTAACACTTTCCTCAAACACGACATCCGCCGGGTTTTCCTAGACTGCCACACATACGTTTCTCTAGAGTGTTCATGGTGTTGTGTTTAAAGTGGCACACTAGTATTAGTATCTCTCCTCTGGCGGTGGCATCGGGAACCAATGCGGGATAAGACTGGTGTCCTGTCCAACCCAAGGGGACAGTGGCGATCAAATCGCGGCTGGGCGATAAAAATGGCCTGTTGTATATCATCATGTGCGTCGGCTTCAGAATGAATCAGTTAATAATCTCTAGATAGTTGTATTCCTGACTGGTAGTAGGAACCTTTGATATGCTGGTGGGCAAGGATATGAATAATTGAACATGCAATTATCCTGTTTTGGGTGATGAGGTCATTGAGAATTGTTGAGTGCTCTGGTCAGAACTGTTGGAGTATGGTCATTCATGATATTCGATACTGGGATGTGGAAGTCGTGTGTCAAGATGATATTATTGGATGTAAAACACATACGACGATGACGGCAAGTTTGTGGCATTGTGGCGAATATGTCAGAGCTAGAATCTTCCCTTTTCAGGTTTGAGGGTGAGGCCATCTTTAGTGTTGATAGGTTGTTACTGTAAATTGAAAAATATTCGATTCCTGTGTGTTGCTGAAGCCTAGTTCACACTGCAGGCGCGGTGTGATCTGAACAAAGGATTAAAGCCTTCTTACCGCATCCCGTCGCACCGCAAGTGTGAACAGCTTTAGGCTTAACAGTGAAAACAAAGATGCGAAAAATTTTGCATCGCACCACGCCTGCAGTGTGGGACTAGGCTTTACTTACCGTAGCATACCCAAACCATGGTTGACGTGTAGCTAAAAGCAATTTCTTTCTATCTTTGTAGGGTACCCAAACCACGGTGAACCACTCCAAAGTTACCGCACAGTGAGCCACAGGAGGGTGCCAGCCCCTCCAGAGACGCATCCCAAAATGTACGACAACGGATATTACGAAAATTATGAAAACTATGATTCAAATTATGACAATGGATATTACGATGATGGATACGGTGACGGATACAGTGAAAATTATCATCGGCCTCCACCTAGGGGGCGCCCAGCCCCTCCTCCTCCACCCCCACCTCCGCCCGCTGGATTAAGTCGTCCCCCTCCCCCTCATAGACCTGGGTACCCACCGAGATCAGGCCAGAGACCCAGAGACATACGGCCGCAAACGTTTCCTCAAAATCGTCCAATGAACGGTAATGCAAATGGCGGCAGGTTTCACGAACATGGAAGACCGGGTCAAGGATTAAAACGTAAATATCCAGAACCCCAACCACTGGCGCCACCACCTGTGACAAATTCAGCGAAATCTCTCAAATTGAATGGAATTCATAATAAGTTCAATCAAAATAATAATACAATATTCAAAAATAATAATCTGAAGCAAACGAGTTTTGCGTTGAGAGAAAAGAATCAGAAGTTTAATAATCAGATGAAGAAACCGGCTGTTGTGGCAAAAATTCCGGAAATTAAGACAGCGCCACCTATGAATCATGTGCAAAATGATGAGGATTTTGATATTCCAAAGGAATTAATGCAGCCGCTCTATTGTAAGATTTGCTCGGTGACATTAAATGCGCCGTCGCAAGCACAACAGCACTACACGGGGAAGACACACGCGAAAAAAGTGCGTCAGTATCTGGATAAAGTCAAGAAGGGGGAAATGAGGAAGGACGGTTCGTTGATCTTGGAGGAGGAGCGCGAGAAAGTGCCAGAACCAGTGGCGCCACCTGTGACACCCGTTGTTCCGCCTGTTGCAAAGCCAGTTGAGGTAAGTTTCCTTTTGCTCCTGGTAAAATGCCCTGCCCTTTTGAAACCTTGGATGAAACACGAGGCCTACTACCTGTTGTCGATTTATTTTGAAACCGACATTACTCGTCATTGATTTGATCAGCGTCAATCACCAACAACAGGAAGTGTCTTCCATCCTGGTGTCGTTCATTGTTTTGCAAATTTCGCCACCGCCACTTCCTCTTTCGTACAAATTAGGGAGATTGATTTGACCTGGCAGACCCTGATGTGTGGCGGACATCGCCGGGTGTCGTAAAGCACCGTAAAGCGCTGGGAGTCCGGTCACATACAAGTGTAATTGCAGTATCTTGTCCGACGCTAGATAAAAATGGATGGATTGGTTATGGGCTAAACACCATCTTCATAACATGTACCTAAATGTGTGGCGGTCTAGGAAAACCTGTCGGATGTCGCTGAATGATCAACAAGGGTTGTCAGATTGCCTGTGCATTGATCTGCTACTGTTTACCTGTTATGTAGTACATTTCAGCTATTGAAATGTGTGGGTTCACCAAGGCATTAAAATTTTGCTCAAACGCGACATCCACTGGTTTTCCTAGACCGCCTCACAAATATCCAGACTGCAATGCAATTCAAAATTTCTGATCCTCACCTCCAAGTTTGAATCAGTGTACCGTATGGTATAGTACTGTAAAACGGTAAATTTTCATGACCGTTTTATTTTCGCGATTTGGGAGGCAGTCGCAAACATTAATCTCATGAAAATTTCCTCTCTAATAGGCTACATTGGCCTTGAAATTCTTACCTGAAATGCGGATTTTAATATTTGCGAATCCTGAAATGGAAAATTCGCCAATTTTAGCGTCGCAAACATTTCTTGGTTTACAGTACATGTTTCATCAAACAATGATGTTTGGCAAACCATAACCCTTCCATGATGTAATCCACAGAGGTTAGTTACCGTACAAACCTATTTGCACAAAAAATCAAACAGTAAATATCACAACAAAATTCTCTCGCCTGAACCAATCTCCGCCTCATACACGTTTGATTTTTTCTGGCGAACTCCTAATCAGCGTATCTTGTTACTTCATTTGCCACATCAATCATTTGTATTGCTGTTGTTAATTGAGGCTCGGCGCTTTCTGCAGATATGGAAAGAAATGACGTCTGTAGTATCACTTCATCACCTCCTGCGCTGCTGGTGTTGTTATGAAGTGGCACTTTGTAACTTTCCCATTATTATGAGAATTCTCCATGGTCTGCGTGCTAATGAATCAGAATTTTTAAAAATTGGGTAAAATGCCATGTTTCTTGTTGCAAGGCATTGAGAAATATACCAGTATGTCTTTTTGTGCCTGAAAGAACTGACTCCCTCCGTCCATTCATCTGTCGTCCCTTCCATCCATCTGTCCATCTGTCGTCCCCTCCCCTCCCTCCATCCATCCATCCATCTGTCCATTCTCCGGGCCTACCTTCCTCCCCACCGTCCACCTGCCCATCCATCCATCTGTCCATCCCCTCTGGACCTACTTTCCTCCTCTCCGTCCATCTGTCCCTCCCTCTGTCCATCCGTCCTTCGCAAGTGTCTGCTGGACACCGTTCACCTTCAAGTGAAATATCTTCGGAGCAATTTTCTCCACAGTCAACATGAATTTCCTTAATCCTAGCTTTGCAATTGAATTCTGGAAGAAGTAGGCCAACAACAGCACATCAGACATCTGAGCAAGACTGATGATGTTACGCAGAAAATATATATACCCTGAAAAATTAGTACGGTACCGTACATTTTTCCAACTGATACCTCTGGCATGGAACAACAGTTCTATTCTGAAAAGGCATCACGTCAGCCCAAGGGATTTCGGTATTGTATTTTCGGTTCAGATTTTATCGTAGCTTGTACAATTCAGAAAAGGAACTTCCATTGAAAGCAAATGGTTTCACAATAATAACGTTTTCATGTGACGTTTTGTGGACAAATCCACAATATTGTTGGCTGCCAAGTACGATTTTGTTGTTACTTTCAGCTCTTTTCTCTGTGATGTTGTGATGTGTTCAGAATCTTTTTTGTCGTCGGAGATGATTTGTCATTCTTTCTTCTCCACAACAAAAGATGAATGCACCATTTTACCATCATGACGATCAGATATTTTTACGATGGTTGTTGTCAACTGCGAGAACGCACAAGATACTACGCCGTTGAATTTACCAAATCACTAATGTGTTGGATTTGTTACCTCCATCTGTCCTCTTGTAACTTGTGTATTTTTCATCAGTTCCTCAAGGCTGTTGTTCTCCTGTTGAGAACAATAGCCTTGAGGAACTCCTTTACGTTGAGGAGCATTCTAAAATACAGGCCATCAGCTTAAATGGACCTTAGAGTTAAGGAGGCTTCTAGAATATAGGTCCATACGTTTTCTTGGCATCCAGTTTTCTCCTTCATACATGTAATGTCGTCCAGTCTTGACTTGTAACTAATCTCCTAAATTGGCATTTACACTTGTTAAATATTTCATGTCATTCCCTTCTTTATTCTCATCGTCATGGAAACATAACCAACGGAAACATTTTTTGCTTTGTCTCTTAAAACAACTCCGCCTTATATTACTCCCGGCAGTGAAAGCCATCTTGCTCATTAGTTCTATTGCCTGAGGTATCGGGTGCTAACTTGACTCATTATTTCATAGCCGTGGTGTACGTTTCATGAGATTGATTGAAATGGTACAATTCTAGTAAATTTACGGGAATCAACTTGAACTGGTTTGCCTGAAGGATCGGTTGTATGCGTGCCTGCCAATTTGTATGGTAGATTTCTGGAAGGAAGATGCATTTCTATGTTTAGTGGTCTTTACTCTATACCTTTGTTGATACGTGCGTGTGTTGGCTCATTCCGTGGTGATGGATGTGGAAGAGATTGCCCTTCTGCAAAAATATGGCAGCAAATGCACACCTTTCTTTGATTGGTCAATCTGACCAGCAAATTAAAAAAAAATAAAAACGACCGAAGCACGCTACACGACTTGACCTGCTGATAAAAAGCCCCCAACAAATGCAACCCGCTCCAGCAAAAGCAGGGTCAATAATGCTATGGCTTCAGCCCTGATGGAAAAATCTAATACAAATTCTCTACGACAACGATAACAAACATTTCTGAATACTTTCCTTGGCAGTCTCGTGATGCTCTCTGTGTTGATATTGACTATCAGTTTTATCTTCCATTTCACACAGACGATGACACAATCATATTCCGTATCAAGTTTTCATCAGAAATTCTAAGCCCACTCAGGGATTGTATTTCAGAGCTTGGATTAAAGTACAGTGAAATCTCTCTCTATTAACTCTTTTGCAACCAGAGTTGCAGGCGTTTTAGACATTAGATCATTTTGCTCAAAATTCAAACAGACCCGACACACAAATTTCAAGTTTATAGTCTGACATGTATCAAAAGGTTTGTCGTTGCTTCTATTGAAATTAACAACGTGACAGACCTAATAGCTTGAGTTATTATGGAAATTTTGTTGATGAAAAAATTGCCCACTCACTCTGACCTTTGGTAACTGTCCTTTGTAACGAGGTGTCCTCCTGGGAGAGGTGTCCACAAAGGAAGATTCTCACTGTTAAAGAGTTGGGGCAACTTTTGGGATGACTAGCAGAGGAAGTGTCCAGATGACAGGGGTCAGAATGAATGAAAATTACCCATTGACCCTGACGTTTGGTAAACTGTCCTTTATAGAGAATGTGAAATAGAAATAGGGTTTCCAAGGTGAAAGACATTGCTTCCTACCAGAATCGAACCCACGAACCCTCGCATATGGCACCAATCGCCAGCACTCAGGGGCACACGCCTTAAACCACTAGGCCAAATCCCCATCTTCAAAAAAGATGGTCCTTTATAGAGGGGTGTCCTCCTGGCAGAGGTGTCCACAAATGGAAACCTCATAGAAATCAATAAACTAATTTGCTTTACATGTTAATTGCTCAGCAACTGAGCAATTAACATGTAAAGTCTGTGTGTGGAATGTACAGCAGATGGAATGGCTGTCATTTGGGCACTTGTCATTAGAAAAAATATTATTCTCAGAATTCTTCGTACACTTGGTTGCCTAGTCTGTCTAAATATGTTGGAAGGGCTTCCAGACAGAGCTGTGTCGAATGTTTGCTAGTGATGTTGGTAGAGGTGGTTGCAGAATTTGAGTAGGACTAATCAAATATCTGATTAATTTGTTCTTGTTTACACGGAAAACAATCTGGTTTTCATCCAACAAACTCAAAATAGGAACGCTGGGATTTGCTGGCGGTGATAATGGTGTTTCTGACATCTTCATGTCACAGAAGGATGGGCTCGTGCCANGAACAAACTCAACCAGACATTGTTGACCTGTTGACACGTGGCCTGCCGACATGGCCGATGCTGATCAGCTGATTGCATTGCAATTTGCGATATCTTTGTTTTGTTGACGACGCTCATCGTCTATGACGTTAATCATGAGGTACCACAGCAACAATTAAAGACTTCATTTCTAGAACAGCATCCGAACCTTCCCAACGTATCCGAACATCTTGATGCAACTTTGGCTGTACAACAAACGCTTAATTCATTCCGGAGACAGTGCCTGGTTCAGCATACGCTGGAGGATTTCTTCAAGAAGTAGGCCTAGATCGACGGCACTGGTACATCATGAGGCCGATTGAGCGCCATCTGTCTGAAAATTCACACATGATGCTGTGATGTGAACTGCCTGACTACTTTGCCGTTGGCACTGTCCCAAAAGATTTCGTCTCGTGTCCGTTGTGTATTTTTATCATAACTGTGCATTATTTATGATACTAATCGGTTGTAAATAGGCTAAAATATTTTTATTATATTTCTTTTGTTTGTTGACTTTATTTCTAATCTGGCTACCGGTACACCAGTGAAGTTTGGTTAGGCCTTCCATCAGCTTGGCGATCGTCGAGTCGATCATCCGTCGTCATGGTGACCCAATTTCACTCCGGTCAATGTCAAATTCGGTAATCCGGAAACTTCGCTAGTCCGAACTTGGAACCCAGGAACAAACAGGTTCGGACTAACGAGGTCTGACTGTACTTCTCTGCTGAACTGCCAACTGGGGACAATTACTCTGGTGTAGTGCAGTGTTTCAAACTCTGTGTAGTAAAGTGTTTTAATTTCAACTACCAACTGGGGACATGAAATAATTGCAAGCCCTAATTCCTTTATTAAAAAAACCAAACTGGAGAATAGCCCAGCGTCTTTAGAATTAGCTCTCTATTGAACAAATTGATGACATGAAAAGTTTACAAGCCCTGAATCTTTGGAAAGAGCATCTGTATTGAACAGACTAAAGCCGCCCATACACGGTGCAATATTATTGCACAATATGGGGCCCAAATGGGTGGTCGTGTGCTTTTCGCATGATGGGTAGAAGAAAGATTGGCAATAATATTGCCCATTGTGATCCTCATATTGTGCAATAATATTGATCGTGTATGGGCCGCTTAACTGAGGATATCAAAGGACTTTGGAATTAGTGTACAGAACAAACAAACTGAGGACGTGAAAAAATAAGCCCTAACACTTTGGAATTAGCTCCTGTATTGAACAAACAAACTGAGGACATGAAAATATTACAAGACCTAACTCTCTGCATTGCAGTGTTTGGAATTACAGGCCTTTATATTCCCTAATTTGGGCTATTTCTGTTTACGGTGGTATGGGGCCAAAGGCTCCATCAGAGCGCCGAAGGCGGGATCGGGGGAGGGGTTTACCCCCTCGTAAGAAATTTTTTTGAAAATAGAGGATAAAAGATGCCATTTCCAGGCATCTGAGATTCCCATTTAAATGTAAAACAAGACTCAAATTTGGGTGCCCTTAATTTGGGCTCCGACGTTAAACGTCGTTAATTTGGGGGAATATAAAGGCCTGAATTAGCTTGCAAAAATGTTTACCCTGCCTTCGGAAATAAGTTGCCTTTGCATGCAGAAACATCTGATGAGTAAGCTTGTATGTTTATTGCTCTGATCTGGCAAGTTATAACTCTAAAACACCTGATGCTTTCTGCTACACACTCAGATGTTTTTTTTCACAACCTGCTCCTTCTAAAAGATGATTGATAACTTGGATGGCAAAAAACACCTGTGGTCTTTAAGAAAGTGCAATGCACAACCTTTTCTTGAAATAAAGGTGCATGTATGAGTGAAAGATAAAGTGCTTTCTTATGAACTCGCCACCATTAAGATGCTGTGGATTCCAATCTGAGGCTGTAAAAACCATGTTAGTTATGGTTATGGTTGATCTGGTAGGTGTGGCAGGGATTAAAGTCCCCCTCGCTATAGAGACCATGGGTCATATGAATAAAGATGAGCAAATGCTTTTACTTCAGATTTGTACAGCATTGCTTAATGCATTTGTATTGCAAAAATCAAGTAAAAGCATGTGCTACTCTTTATTCATATGACCCATTATCCATTCAAATATAACTTTACATTAGCGGGCTGTTGTTTGGAGGAGTTGCATTCCAAGGACGTTGATTCCTGTCACATAGGCACTTCGAATCAATCATCATACAAGCAAAAAGGCCCTCAATAATATGGGCCTGAAGACGGTATTGGTAAGGACTCCATTATCTCCCAGAAATTGTACTTGACATGAATTGAACCCATGACCTTTAGCATATGACACCCTGCTGACATCTCTGCCAGAAATGATTGGAAATGCCGTTAGTTACTCGTGTTCTTTTTCTTCATGACAAATGTGACAGGTGCGGACGGAAACTTGCCGACACTCAACACAACTCTTCCTCACCTGTCGGCAAAGACTATATTATAAAGGTGCAGACACTTGCCCCAGCCAACAAGCACCTGTCGTGTAAAAAACGAGCGTTTTTCTCCAAGCTAGAAATAGCCCTCCTAGGTTAAAATTAGCTGCAAAAGAAACTGGTGGTATGATATAAGCCGCAGGCCAAAAGAAATGACAGATAACGGTGAAGTTCTTGTAAGCAGTTCTTGAGGAGTTTGCTGTTCGGTTATCTTGTTATATTCTTTTGCCATGTTCACTTGTAAGTGGTATATTTTCTTGTGATTTCATTCAAAATGCCGACATTCTTTCGCTGTTATGCCAAGTGTAGACATTCTTTTGATGTCATGCCGACTCCAGACATTCATTTCATGCAATGCCAACTGCAGGCATTCATTTGATGTAATGCCAACTGAAGACATTCTTTTGACATTATGCCAACTGCAGACATTCTTTTGATGTTATGCCAACTGTAGGCATTCTTTTGATGTCGTGAAAACTGCAGACATTCTTTCGGTGTTATGCCAGCTGGAGACATTCATTTGATGTTATGCCAATAACAGGCTTTCTTTTGATGTCATGCCAACTGTGGACATTATTTTGCTGTTATGCCAACTGTGGCCATTCTTTTGGTGTTACGGCAACTGCAGAGTTCCCTTCAATGTCATGTCAGTTGAAAACATTCTAATGGTGAGTTCTTATATAGCGCTTCATAGCGTATTACGCTCTCTAAGCGCTTCACACATTATTACCCCAGCCTATGATTCAGAAACCTTTCTGTAGAAACCAAAGGGCAGCCACAATATAGCGCACACGATGGACATTTCAGGTTATGCCAACTGCAGACATTCTTTTGATGTTATGCGACTCCAGACATTCATTTCATGCAATGCTAACTGCAGACATTCATTTGATGTTATGCCAACTGTATGCATTCTTTTGGTGTTATGCCAACTGCAGACATTCTTTTGATGTTATACCAACTGCAGACATTCTTTTGATGTGCCAACTGCAGACATTCTTTTGGTGTTATGCCAACTGCAGACATCCTTTTGATGTTATGCCAACTGCAGACATTCTTTTGATGTGCCAACTGCAGACATTCTTTTGGTGTTATGCCAACTGCAGACATCCTTTTGATGTTATGCCAACTGCAGACATTCTTTTGATGTTATGCCAACTGAACACATTCTTTTGGTATTATGCCTCTGTTGTTCCTCAAGACTTTCTTTCATCATGCTAGCGAAAATTGGTTGCTTGATGTTTTAAGCCTTACCAAATTTTCGAAATAAGAAAAGCTATTTCTTTGTTCATTGTTATATATTTAGTCTACTTATGAACCATCTGCACAGTGCCTATCTGGTATATTTCTGTAGCAGAATTATCACCAGAACCACTGTAGTTTGTTACACTGTCAGTGCTAATACTGGGACCCAGGTGATGGCTCTTGCAGACATGCAGCAGATTGGGATTCTTGTGAGGCATGCTGTCAGAATGAACCATCCTGAACCAATTTCTAACACTCTAGGAGACAGCTCCAGCGTATTAGCAATTATTCTGAGCAGAAGTACACTACAGCTTAAAGGAATTGGCCCCTTGGTAGTGCTAAAGTTGAGGAATCGCTGTCGGGATACCCTGCGTTGGAAACAGTTTAGGCTCTGTAGTATCGTGCAGTGTGAACAGATACGTGTTGGAACTCTTTGAACAAAAATGATGATTAACTCGAAGCAAACATACTGGGTTAGAATCCCCTTGCGGTGAGGTATGCAATTTCAGTACGTATGAAGGTAATTTTAGTTCTAACGAAATGAGTAAGGTGTGAGTTACGGGTGTTAATGAGGAACTAATCAGATTCACTGGTTAAAAAAGGCTTCAATTGACTCCAGAAGTGGCAAGAGAAACAAACTTGATTCATATTCAAGGTTTCTGGTTTCTTGGGATGGAACCATCTGGGTTATGAAAAGCTAAGGAAGGTCATTGAATTGACGGCTTGATGCCAATGGAAGACTTACTCCCGTTAGAGGCCAACACCAGTTAGCGGTCCTGGAACGTCGTGGAATTTGACGCCACATAGAAGTGCACGTCATCCATAATGACGTGGACGTCATGGCTTACATCTGTGACGTCGAATTTTGTGACGTTCTAGGACTGGTGACAGGTGGCCTCTTACGGCAGGAAAGTTTCCCATTGAGGGCTTCATACGACAAATGAGCATCAATGGCAATGATGCGGCCATGTGAAAAATACGGAGGGAGAGGCTTTCAAGAAACATGATGATCGAGTCGGCCAATAACGTGGGAGTAGTAATTCACACCATCAAGGTGTCTTGTGCCGATGTCAGGTCGAACTTGCGATGAAACAGACCAGGCGGCAACTGAATTTACGGATCACTCTCCGTCTGAGGCACGACTCCGAGAACAAATCAGTCGCCGATATGGTATGGCATGGCTGCAGTTGTGTCTCACCTGCGACGATCGGCATCAGTCGCTGATCAAAAAGATCATGAAACGTAAGATTTGAACTTGTGCACCTTCCACTCAGCGACCAATAAGGTGCACAAGGAAACAGTCTGCGGATACGCGGCCTACGTTACCACTGCACTACTCCGACAGCCTGTATATTTGCTGATTGTAGTCCTGTAGGTGGCAGCACTTTACAATGCAGTGCAGAACTTCAGGTGTGCGTAGTGTCAGACATGTCAGAAAGAAACTAATGAACATTATTCGTACCTGTAGCAGATCGTTTAACCTTTCCAACGATACACCTGACTTAGCAAATAACTCGGAAAAAATTATTACCTCCAGATTCTACCACAAGGTGGCAGTAATGCAGAACGGAAGATTTTTTCACAGCGATACCCGATTCCTCGTGCGGTATTGGAGCATGTTTCTTCATTCTTCCGTGCGGTCTACCTGAGATAGCGTTGGTTCATATTTCACCTCATAAACCTTGCAACATCAGCAGGGTATGTTTTCAATGATAAGACTTTGTGCAATATGTTATTGTAGGAATGTGTAGAAACAGTTATAGTGGGGCTTGGGTTACCTATGTTGTGAAAAGGTCAATTGTTTGGTTTCTTAATAATCCTGAGCAGTATCAAGGCTTCAGTGGTCAAGAAACTTGACCAGAACTTCCTTACCCCTTCCTCACAACATCGATGAGGTGGCAGTGTAGGCAAGGAGACCTACCGGAAGTTTCCTTGCTTCTTAAGCCTTGCGTACATCGCACTTTCGACTGGATGCAACTTGTTGCCACGGAGCTACCTGGCGACTGTGAGGAACTACAGCTGGAGGAAACATTCAGTCGCCAGAAACGGTTGATGTACGCACCCTTGCAACTTGCTGGGACTGAGAAATCGCCAGTTGCCGTCAGTTGCCATGTTCAACTTTCTGGCGACTAGTTGTATCCAGTTTTGCACAGTTGCGACAACGTACGTGGATTTGCGACTAATCAGTGCCAGTTTTCTAAACGAAATCTCATCGAGTCTGAACATCTCGGATGCCCTCTTGATTGAGCTCTTCGCATAAGTCATAAGGGAACTAACAATGTTGAATTGGTCGATGAGAGTCAGTAGGCCTAATTGATTCCAACTTCAGACATTCGTACAATTTTCGTGCTTTGCACCGACGCCACTTTCAACTCGTACCCTGTTGACTCTGCCGTACTTGAAATTATGATGACACTGGAAAAAGATTGACATTCTCATCGGTGTTCCACCTTTCGACCGTGGTATAGGGTTTCAAAGCACGAGCACGTCCAGGGTCTATCCCAAGTTCAAATCAGTCGTTCAGCTGGTACAGTGAGAATGATACATGAAAACCCACCCTACCAATGGCGCCTGATCCATGCTGGACAAGATACCTGGATAACCTATCAACTGGAAACATAAAAGAGAGATATCAACACTTCTTTGGCTGATAAGAATTAACATAGACGATTCCCCAGGTAGGAATGGTGGCTGTTTCTCACTACTTGACTTCACTTTATGAGGATATGAAATGTACTTGGGGGCGATGTGACCTGGGGTGACACAGCAACGCCTAAAATGAGAGCAAGTGCCAGGTCCAGGGTTTAAATCCAGCCTGGACCATATGGAAATTAATTACCATCACCGTAGCGGCAGGTCCCGGGTTCGAATCTAGCCCGGGCCATATGGGATTTCATTCTCAGCTCTTCAAGTCCATCGGATGGGACAGTAAGCCGTGGCCCCTTGTACCAAATGAGGAACATGAGTAACTTGAGATGGCCTCATCCGTACTTACCAGGGCCAATAATGCTATGGCGTCGGCCCTGACGGAAAAATCAAATACAAATCCCCTGGCTCTTCACGTCCGTTGCATGGGACAGTAAGTTGTGGTGCCTTGTACCTTGTTTCTTTACAAGGAGAAGTAAAAGACCCCATCCAAGTGAGGAACATGAGAAGCTTGAGATAGCCTCTTCATACTTAACAGGGCCAATAATGCTATGGCTTCAGCCCTGATGGAAAGATGCAAATACTATGAATTAAGTTGATAGGTTCTTTTGTTGTAGAAGATCCTTGGAATTTATTTTATGGGATCTTTTCAATCAGCTGATCAATCAAAACATTACATTCTTGTGTTGGTATCAAAATGGAATTGATGGCACTTTTGGAAGGTAGCTTATTGATCAAAGCTTAGAAATATTTTGTCTACCTGGTTAGCTCGTTTCCCAGCCAATGGTCAGAAACATTCCATGTAAGCTTATTGAGATTTTCTTAATTTCCACCTGATTTGTTCAAAGCTGAACTGCTCCAGATTCCCAGCGGTCCATCTAGGTGGAAACATCCCGAGGGTGTAACTGATACGGTGCTGTACCACTTCCCTAGTATCATTTCCTAGCAATAAATAACCTACCTGTGAAGGTTGTCTTCAAGAAAAAGCGTAAATCAAAAATTTCAAGGTGCCGTGTTTAAAGATTGTAGAAACAGTGGAAAGCGCTTGTAAACGGGAACTGCTGGCGTTGTGTTTCTAAGTTTCCGTAGGTAAAACAATGGTTCAGTAGCAGAACGGAAGTGCCAAGGATTTCGTGGAGTTCCCAGATAATAATATGCCTTGTGGATGTGGCGTCTCTGGAGGCCAGTAGGATGTTCAATGGAGGTTTATTGTTTCCCAGTCTTTGGAAGACTGTTCAGCCGCTCGTGGTCTACCCCAAAGTGGATTTATTGCAGTATTATGCCATCCAGACACACACTGAACACAGAATGGTAAGGCTTTCTTCATTTCATTGTCCAGGCTTTTTTCACCAACATCTTTATTGGAGTCATAGGAGTTGTGGTGGCCTCACGCCCTGAGTCAGGGCTCAGTCTCGGAGTTAAGAGCAGTTGACATTGTAGCTTACCATATCTGAGTATGATACAGCTTGCAGTTAAGTCCCTTCCATACTCTGCAACTTATGCTACGCAATGTATTATGGCATAACTATTGTATTATGGCATAACTATTGTATTATGGCATAACTATTGTATTATGGCATAACTATTGTATTATGGCATAACTATTGCATCGTGTCTTGAACGGGGAACCCGCGAAACTTTTCCTCCTGACAGGGCTGCAGTTCTACCAAAGATATCAGTCATAAAGCGAAGCAGTGAAATGGCATCATGTCACAACATTTTTGACACTGCAACACCGATTGGATAGGTTCTTTTACTTGCCCTAACAAAGGTATATGTCAAGACACTATGGCTTCCTGTGCGAGTGTGACAGAAAAAGTCGCCATCGAAAAGTACACATCACATCTACCAGTATACCAGTCTTTATCTGTTTATCATGTAGGTGTGGTTATTGTATCGAATGCAGTCTTTGCAGAAATTCTGTTTCTTACCGCTTGTGTTTTGCTTTTACTCAACAGTCAATTCTTTGCCGTTCACGAGATGATGTGTGTAAAAAGTGTTTCACATCTAATAACATTAAGAAAAAGAGATTGCAATCCTATATGAACAGGTGCGAAATGTCATGTGTCATCCCGCACACAATGCCAACCAATTACTTGTAAAATCTAATTTGGTTCTTGACGAGATTACTTGTCATTTGGTGATGGCACGCTCAGCTTCCTTTTCGATGGTAATATTAAACCTGTTATGACATCAGACATATCTTGAGGCGGTCCCCAGAGCAACCAGACTGTAATTTCTTCTATGAGCTGATATATGAAGGGGTGGCTGCCCTGCGTAGGTGTGTTTTCATATAGTTGATGGGGTTTCTTAAGAAATTTACAGAATGGCTAATTGATTGACTGTTGTATTCACAGTAAACTTAACCAATTTGCAGAGTTGCATTTCCAGAAGTAACATGTCTTCCAGTAATGGAGGTCTGTATTCTGACTCGGGAGGAGCACTCTTTATGTCCATCAGACAACCAAAGATCATTGTGATGTGAAGTCAAGCAAACGGCAGCAATAAAAAGTGGCCTCTGGGTGCAAGCTAACATGATGGATCATCTAGCTGCACACCAGGCGATATCGCAAGCAAATCTGATTGCAAGTGAGCAAAATCGGCTGTTGATGCTAGGTGTGCGCTGGACCGCGATGTGTAGAGTCCTCTTGCCAGCTAAGGATGGTTGCCCATTGTCAAAGAATACTTGGACATGTTGGATGGGTGACCGGTGCATAGTATAGAGCTTGTGCAGATGACGTCATCACGAAAAAATCTGCCATCTTGCCGGTCAAACTGACGTCAAATGACGTCGGCGACCCACGTGGTGCAGTTTGTCGTCAGCGCAAGTGGAGTGTTGCGTCTTCAACCATGACGCGATCTACACGTGGCGCACTTCGTCGTTGACCGCCAGCATGGTGGACTGCCGGTCAAAAGTGACGTCATAATGACCCGCTGCACAAGCTCTATAATAGCCTACACGTGGGCAACTCCAGAATGATTTGGGTTCCATCATAGCTTCAACCTTGTTGTGATTCTCCCTGAGCCTGGAGAATTCAGCTGGGGAACGTCCTAAGAGACTTTCACTTTGTTGATTCTGGAGAAGAACAATGTGTTACAGACCTTAAATACACCAACCGTAATATTATTGTGGGAGATGGCATTTGGCAGGAATGTTGCCAGTCTTGGGCTATTTTTTCTCATAGCTGAAAAAAGGCAGTTCATGCTTGCGCGAGATATAGGCGTATTACACTTTGGGCCGTATTCAAAAAGGGTGACTTAGACGGGTGTAACTTTGTCAAATGAATGGTGGAAGTGTGTGCATTTAGTGAAGTTACACGCGTCTAAGTCTTAATCGCGCGATGATCACCCTTTTTGAATA
The DNA here is from genome assembly GCA_002633025.1 of Notospermus geniculatus. Taxonomy (NCBI): domain Eukaryota; kingdom Metazoa; phylum Nemertea; class Pilidiophora; order Heteronemertea; family Lineidae; genus Notospermus; species Notospermus geniculatus. Next base: position 1,823 of record NMRB01003297.1, on the reverse strand, counting down.
CGATCCTTTATGTCCCAATGCGACATCATTACGTTGCTTACTGTTTTTGACGTCTTTGGCTACACTACTGGCAGTACCAACCTGTCAGGATAAGAAGTTGTTTGGATGTCTCATTCTCTTGATTTTCTCTCAGTAACTAACAGTATATTTCTGCAGCTTATTTGATTGCAATGATTCATATTCATCTGCTGCTGTTTTTTCTGAGGGGATTTAGACAGGATGATTTTTGTAACCAATGCAGGCTGTTGCTCATCCAAGATGACCAAGATGACCAACTTGGCAGCTAATTTAGAGATCTTGCGACCAAATTAATGCCAGCTTTCAAAGGGAGCCCTCTCTATCATGCTTGAAGCTGATCTGACAGAACTGCGGCCAACAGCCTCCGGTTGATGGGTATACTGATGATTCCTTAGTGACACTAGCGAGCGAGTTGCTCCCCCTGGCAATGATTTCCTGCTCTGCTGGCGTGTTTGGGCTAATGGGAAATGTGGCACAGGTGCTTTCGTCCATCGATTATCCAGAAGTTTGGAGAATAAATGGAAAACGCTTCATGTGCTGGGGCTGATAATCGAATGTTTAACGGTTCCAGCTGCTGCCTGTTTATGCGCTGTGCAAGTGAAATCACAGAGACGGATGGCCGGGTCAATGGTTAGAAGCTATCTTTGGAATAGCTGAGGCTGCCAGTTATGGGGGGATCTTCCAACTTCACACCAAGGGTATTTGCTAAACCTCATGAACCCCAAATTTTAACAACTGTTATGGATGATCTGAAGAGATGATTCTAGAATCTAGGAAGTCTTCACAAAGATTCTATTGGAATTCCAGAGTCATCAGTTGACTGGTTCCCTCTCCTGAATCATGCTCAAGCCATATGGATGGATCATGAAACCAGTCTATTGAAAGGATGAGCATGTCCTACTTGACAGAATAATAGGATTGCTTGAGTGAAAACTAGGCCCACTGATCCACTGTATTGTATTGGAGCCAAGGCTGACCCCAGTTGGTACGGAAAAGGCCATCTCAGACTACTCATGTTTCTCACTCGGATGAGATCTTTCACTTGCTGCTGTGAAGGGCCAAGCTACTAGGCCACCATGGCTTACTGTCCTATGTGATGGACTTGAAGAGCAAGGGATCCTATGGCCCGCGCTGGATTCAGATGCAGGACCTGCTGCTTGCTAAGCGTACATGACGACCACAAGGCTTTTCAGAGATCTACTCAACTCGACTTGTTCAGCCTACTCTTCTCATCCTTTGGCAGGGTTTCTGCCAGGAAAAAAAATAAGGGTACGGACCAAAAAAAAAATTTTTGAAAAATTTTTTTTGAGAACAAATTTTTTTTTTGGAAAATTTTTTTTTGAAAAAAAATTTTTTTTTGAATTTTTTAAAATTTTTTTAAAGGGTTTTAAACGATGTCTGGTGCTATTTTAGGTGTATTTTGAAGCATACAATCCCCTCGCTGGTCATGTCAGTTGTGGTTTCGTCTGGCATGTCATGGAAAAATGGTTACCCAACATTTTTGAGGGTACGGATCCGTACCCTGGAACAATTTAAGGGTACAGAATTTTACCCATTTTACCCTCTGGCGGAAACCCTGTTTGGTGGGACTCTCTGCTGCAACATCACGCTGAACACTGCTCCGATATCTTGTGATGGTTTGGTCCCTGGAGGCATTCAGTCTGAACAATCAGAGGGAACCACAATTCAACACTATGATACTGTTTCATTATAGTTCCCGATCACTAAGATCGGGAACCATATTGTTTTTGGTCATGGTGTCTGTGTGTGTGTCTGTGTGTGTGTGTGTGTGTGTGTGTCCGTCT
>NMRB01003296.1:0-29834 GCA_002633025.1 Notospermus geniculatus | reverse complement strand
ATCAGTCGACACATAATCTATGTAAAATTCTACATCCCCCCCCCCCCAGAAAATGTCGACGCCAAACCAGGCAACCTCACATAATCTAGGTTTCCCCGAATCCAGGTAGGGGATCATCTTACATGAACAAAAAGTCTTTACTGATCGCAATCAGTCAGGCCAGTCAGAAGTTATGTCATTTTTTGTACAACAAGGTCAGCCCCCAACCAGGAGTGATGTGAAATAACTCACTTGGTTCATGAACAAGGTGTGACTTAGCTGCACAAAAAATGACATCTGTTTGGCTTGACTGATTTTGGTGAAATAAATATTGGTATTTTTGTAAGACAATTCTCTTCAGGATCGTGGGAAACGTATAGATTCTGAGGTTCCGTAATCTAGCTTGGACATTTTTTGACTCCCTGTATTTGAATTCTCTTTTTCAGATGACCATTCTCGGATTAATTTAAAACCAGTCGGAGACGAGATGAACGACTACATCAATGCTAACTACATCGATGTAAGCAAGAATATATAAGTACCAAGAATGTACAACTCAGTAATCAATCAAAAGGGTGGGCATTAAGTTACTTTTTCTGATAATAGAGGGCGTATGGTAATTATAGGCCTTCTAATTAAATAACCAACGTTTAGATTTAAGGGTTGTTGACTGAATTGTATTATTTAGAATAACGTCAATATTCTTATGTAAAGTTACAGACATATTACTGGCATACAATTTTTTTTTGATTTTGGTGAAACCATGGATTTGTTGTATAGGTCAGAGTGTCCGACCCTGAGATCAAGTACAATATCAATTAGTCGAAAATATGGTCCATTCAAAAATGCTCTGTAACTTGGTTATTTCTGAGTGCATATAACTGTGGGAGGTGTCATTTTGTTCGTAATGATCTTCTCTACACGATAACCCTTCACAAATTAAGATCCCTTCGGTTACAGGGTCACCACAGGCAAATTAGTAAACTCACTTTTTGGCACATATTCGGAGTTGTACATTCTTGGTAGTTATATATTCTTGATGTAGGAAACGAACATGAAAATATGATACATGCATCAAGTTAGATAAGATAGGCCTAACTTGGTTACATATTAGGCCTAATGGGACCATATAGGCAGCTAGCTATCTGGCTCACACCAGTGCGGCCACTTCATCACAGGTGGCACTAGCAACTGTCAACCTACTGATTTTGACTAAAATGTTCATGTTAAGTGTAGGCTATTGGATGCAGTAATTGTCCTCGAGTGAAATTCTCATGCCAGTCAGTCGGTGTAATAAGCACAATTAAGATACCAATGAGGAGACTGTCTGTAGAGTCCCTTTAAATTCAGAAGGAGAAGCAGAAATGGCATTCAGCATTACAAGCAACTGTATTGGTTTGAGAGAATATAACGTACATGTACAGTAGACCTACTCGTATTTTCAACATGAAATATCATTCTCCCGAGAGAAAACAAAACCATTTCATTGATGAGCCTGTATGTAGTGTTGCCATCTTGTCCTTACAAGTATTCCAATCACTCCCGCCTCGCTCAATCAGCTGTGAGTAGAAATGAGGAGGTAAAATATGAAGGGAGAAGGGTGCGCAGTAGGGTTAGTGATAAAACCCGGAACGAAACGAAACGAAATGAAATCATCGAAATGTAGTAGATCTATTTATTGCGTGATGTTATTGCGCTAATTATGCTGATCTCTCGCGTGGATAGTACTGTTAATCACTGGTTGTTGTATATGCCATCATGTGTGTTTATAGTGCCAACACACGGCTGCTGAAGCCTGGGGGATGAGGCCGAGGTCCATCCATCCCTAAACCTTATCGCCGCTAGGCTTGTTTATTTTCGTTTTATTTCTTATTGTAATACTGATATTTAAGTGGTTAACATAGAATCTGTTCCGATGCACCAATCCAATGAGTAACGAAAACGCAGAACAAAAACTGGCGGTAATTTAAGGAGTGCCAAAGGGAATTTCGCGCATGATGTTTCTGAATGATTTTTAAATAATAACTGTGTAGTATGTCGAAAAAACGTCAATCTTAAAGGAGCACGGTATTGCCACTTTTTCTCGACAGCCGGCGCCACCGCGCCACTCTCCAACCCGAGAGTCTAACTACGTTTCGGCGAATGACCCGATTTACTGCGTACATTTTGTAATGCATTTTTGTAGTTCGTCTTACTGCCGCTAGGTGGCTCCCTCTACGTCGGCAGTCAAATAACGCATTTGAGATCCAATACCGTGCTCCTTTAAGGTGGAAGCATTCGTCTGCAACATATGACACTTAATAAGGCCTACGTTATTCTCATATTCCTTGCGAGTCCCATTTCGATGATTTCATTTCGTTTCGTTTCATTCTGCATTTTATCACTAACCGCGCAGTAGAAGGGTGAAGTGACTGTACGCCTTGAGATATCAAGATGTAGCGTTGCTTGTTCTGCGCATCTTTGATGCACTAAATTACAAATGATGAAAATATCATTTGTCAGTAAGGATGAATGTGCTGTTATTTCTTACTACTCTTCGTCTCTTTTACCTTTTTAGGGATACGATAAAAAGAAGGTTTACATAGCATCACAAGGTAAATTACTTAGAATAACTAGCCTACCACAAGCCACTACAAAAGTACAAACGTCGCCGTGAAATGAGAGAGTAGTGCTGCTAAAATTTGACTTCAAACAATCCTATGTTCATTTCTCATATCCCGATTTCGATTTCAAGTTCTTTTTGCGCCCGAATTCGGCTGCCGTCTGCCTAACAGTTTCCGAATNTTTCATTGATGAGCCTATATATGTAGTGTTGCCATCTTGTCCTTACAAGCATTCCAATCACTCCCGCCTCGCTCAATCAGCTGTGAGTAGAAGTGAGGAGGTAAAATATGAAGGGTGAAGGGTGCGCAGTTGAAGGGTGAAGTGACCGTAGGCCTTGATATATCAAGATGTAGCGTTGCTTGTTCTGCGCATCTTTGATACACTAAATTACAAATGATGAAAATATCATTTGTCAGTAAGGATGAATGTGCTGTTATTTCTTGCTACTCTTCGTCTCTTTTACTTTTTTAGGGATACGATAAAAAGAAGGTTTACATAGCATCACAAGGTAAATTACTTAGAATAACTAGCCCACAAGCCATTACAAAAGTACAAACGTCGCCGTGAAAAGAGAGAGTAGCGATGCTAAAATTTGACTTCCAACAATCCTATGCTCATTTCGCATATCCCGATTTCGATTTCAAGTTTTTTTGCGCCCGAATTCGGATGCCGTCTGCCTAAAGGCCCGTTTCCATTATAGCGGATAACAGGCATTGGGATAATCAATAGGTCATTGTATTGTTACACCATTGAAGGATTATCCAAAGCCCTGTGAAAACCGCACCGCTAGCCGGAAACCGCCGCGGAATCCGCTATAGCAGTGGAAACGGGCCTTTACAGTTTTCGAATTCAGACTCAGATTCTGAAATCTGAAGCTCAGGGGGTCCGAAATCGGAAACGTTTCTTTTAAAAGACATTTCCCGGACTGTCATGCATTGTCAGAAATTTGAAACATCCCAGCTACGAAACAATGAATGAGTGATTACTCTTTTCTTCATATAGGGCCTAACAACACAACTGTTACGGATATGTGGAGGATGATCTGGCAAGAACGTTGTACGGCTGTTGTAATGCTGACCAATCTGGTTGAAGAGGGCAAGGTATGCATCCCCTTCACACGGGGAGGACAGAAACAAGAAGCATGCTCAGCGGCTTGCAAAAATAATTCCTTGGTTCTTTTGACCACATTCTAGTTCTTGGATCGTCTTTGCTTAGACTTACTTCATAATTCTTTACATAAGTTCGGTGTGTTTCTACTTATTACCATGGGCCTTTGAGGCTAGATATAATCAACGAGTCACATGTGATCTTTTCCAGGAAAAATGCACCCAGTATTGGCCAAGTGCTGGAAAATCCACATACGGGCCCTTTCAGGTGGTGTTGAAGCGAGAAGAGCAGTATTCCGAGTATGTGAAGAGGACCTTGGAAGTGGTTCTGGTAAGATTTGATGATTATTCGTTAGACAGAAAGGTACCTTATTTAGTCCTGGAATTAGTATAATACTTCCTTGCATGCTTCAGTTATGGTGCCTCGTGGGCCCACACTCCCCAAGGTGTACATTTAATGTCTGTGATGCCTTATACATCCTTCCTATAATGTAGCACTGGGTGTTCAAAGCCGACGTACAATGCGGAAATTCTACGCGTTAAAATGGCCACAGAAGAATACTGTAGTCACAGTTGAATTCCTTTAATGACATCAAAGGGAAAATGTTAGTTGAACGCTAGCCACTGATTTATAGGAAGAGTCATTAGTGGTCCTCGACACTTACCGTCATGTCTGCTATCCAACATAGTGCGCAAAAAAAGACACACAAAATGATAGTAAACGAAAGTCGTCTCCGAATTTTGCAAATTTTTCTAGTAGATATCCAGAAGTGAATGCGCTGGATCCTAATTATCGATTCGTAGTTATAATAAAAAAAACCTTCCAGTTTTTTCAGGGTTTCTTTTCTTATAACTACGAATCAATAATTTGGATCCAGCTCATTCACTTCTGGGATCTCTACCAGAAAGTGCCTGAGGAAGACTCGGGTTGGGGTGGAAAATTTGCGAAATTCGGAGACGACCTTACTTTTACTACATTCTTTTTTCTGATGGACCGAATTCTCTTGTTTTCAGAAGAGAGAGTCTCACTTCGTGACCCAGTACCACTTTACTGCTTGGCCTGATGTGGGTGTTCCTGAGTTCCCCTCCTGTCTGCTGAACGTGAGGGAAACAGTGATGAACGACTACGGTGATAGCTACGGGAAAACACCAATACTAGTGCATTGCAGGTTGTTCAACAGACTATAGCATTCCATCAGTGAAACCCATTATAATTCTGATGTTGTGGAAGACACCAGTCACAGATTCCTCAATTGACGAAAACAAAGAGCCCCTTTATGAAAGGTTTTGTGGAATGAAAAACTGAGTTATGATCCTCGAGAAAATGGAGAAAGCTATGAAGCTGCAAAGTGCAGCGATTATTCTGTAGAGCACAACAAATAATCCCTGCAATTTGCANCGTCACTGCTAATTATCAGTTGAGCCAACCAGCGGATAGGGGTGGAGCCTGATCAACCATCATGAGTTTGGACATGAGAAATTTGATTGTACCCTTGACTGCCGGCCCTTCGCCGACCAACTAATGGGCATGCGCAAGATCTACTGGGCATGCGCAAGATCTACTGGGCATGCGCAGCTTATTGCATAGGCCTGTAATGCTATATGTTTCGGTGTGCCCCTTCTATTTGCCGAAACAACTGCAAAAATAGTCAACACGATTAGTTATGCATGAGTAAAATCGCGTACAAAAAAAAGATTTTTAGGTTTGAATCACCAGCGTGACAACTTAGAGTGGCAGGGCCCGTATTCATAAAACTTTGCTTGGCTTAGTTACCTGCTAAAGTGTCCAGTTTGTACAGGCTAATGTACACAACTAGCTACCAACGAAGCTGGCAAGGTTTTATTAATATGGGCCTGAAGATGCAAAACTCTCACCCATTTATTACAAGTTAACATTCCTTTTTCACCTTTTCAATATTTTTCATTGATCTGTTTTAGCACTGGTGTTGACAGAACAGGGACGTTCATAGCCCTTGATTACCTGATCCGACAGGGTAGAGCCGAGAAGAAGGTTAATGTGTATGACTGTGTCGGCAAACTTAGGGAACAAAGACCAGATATGGTTCAGAACTTGGTAGGTTGTGTGGAGTGGTTTGATCCTGTTGTTGTTAATTAACTTTATTAAAGGGCCTCTAGAGGCAGCTCGCCATTAGGCTACTATCAGTACCGGTTCTTCGGCCAGGCGGCGCCACTTTAACGTAATAATCACTGGTACGAGGTATTCAACCTGGGTTTTCCCCGTGGTTTTCCCCTGCCATGCTGGCTGCCTCTAGAGGCCCTTTTAAACAAAAATAATATAGTACATGAAACTAAATATTCTGGGCAGGGCTGTTGCTTAGAACAGCATTGAAGCCCAGCAAAAATTAATGGAACATAAATTAACTGGCCGAAAGAAATTAAATAAATACAAAAAGAATATACATTAATAGACAGGCATGAGTAATAAAAGAACAAAAGAAGGGTGAAGTGAGGACAGGTATGAGAGGTATGAGAAGCTGCAGTTTCCCCTTCAGACTAAAGGTTATAGAGGAAATAAATGTTGCCACGGCCTTTATAGCACTTTTGCACTCTACTAGTGGGATGGAATTATCACCATGAAGGAGAAAGTGCAGCTTGTCATCCTGCCTTGAAATATTCAAATAAAATCTGTAAAAACTTGGCAGCGACCCAATATGTACAAATAGATCGTTTCTGGCACGCTGAATACGAGGGCAGGTAAAGAATAGGTGTTTAGTAGTCTGCGACCTATGTCCACAGGCACACGAGGGATTGGGCACCGACGTGAATCGGTGATCCTGTAGTTAGTATGAGTTGTCTCTGTGTTCACTTACCTTTTTCGCTAGTTTGTCACTTAAAGGAGCACGGTATTGCCACTTTTTCTCAACAGCCGGCGCCACTGTGCCACTCTCCAACCCAGGGACCAATGACGTATTGGCGAGTTGCCCCGATTTCCTCCGTACATTTTGTAATGCATTTTTGTAGTTCGTGTTACTGCCGCTAGGTGGCTCCCTCTACGTCGGCAGTCAAATAACGCATTTGAGATCCAATACTCTGCTCCTTTAAAAGACTTTGAAAATGTTAAAAAGTTAAGGTTTTGGTTTACAGTCAGATATCAACTACGGCGAAGGTTCTCATCCGACTTGACACTTTAACCCCAGTCTGTCCTGAAACCTTTCAGAAGAACTCCGATGAGCTGCCCATTCAGCGCAACACGACCTGAGCATTTAAGTCCGGTGTAACACATCCTCCCATAGCAGAACGTTGGTCTCGCTCCTCTACATACACGTTTAAGTGGATGAAGAGGAGCGAGGTAAAAAATCATGCTGTGGGAGAATGTCTCGCATCTGCTGATGTAATTTTTGCATTTTCAGACGGAGTATGAATATGTCCATGAGGCACTGGCAGAGTACTTCCAGATTGGCATTACCAGAATTACAGCAGAAGCATACAGCGATAAATACCAGGCTTTGATGAGGAAAACTGGTAAATCCCAGTCGGGATCCCAGTGTCTGTTGAAGAAGCAGTACCAGGTAGGAATATAACTACAACTACAACATAAGAAGAAACAGTTTTGAGGGTTGAACAACATTTTCATTTCACTGGGCTTAGTTATAACAATAATCATTATTGCTGCGTTACTGAATTGAATGGAACATATGTCGTGAAGGACCTTGCTTTCTCATCTGCTTCATTTCTGAGAGTGATCGAGCACAGGTGGTTTACACAATTCCTGCCAATCGTTAGGCCTAGAGCAGCGAGCAAGTGCTTGAATAATGCCAATTGATATTTATGTTGATGACCCAAACCGTAAGTATTCTAGTCGCAATGGGAAGTTTTTAGGACAAATATGACATGTTATCCAGTTCGGGGTATCAATGAGATTCATTTCCTAGTTTTCTTAATTCCAGCGAACAATAAAAATGATGAAAATTGTATATAACCTTGACATTCGTAAATGACCTTGACCTTTCATGACTTTGGCAATGTGTCAAAAATAAATCCGGCCTATGATCATACGTATAGCCATGAATATCATTTCTGAAGGTTAAGATATCTTCATTTTTCAAAATACGCCAAACTTGGCTTCGGTTTCCATGGAAACGGGATTTTTTCAAACCCTAATGGGGGCCATAGTGTGCCATGCGACGGATTCTGAATTTTCATTTATCGAAGGTATAAAACGAGATTCGTAGATGAGTTGTCGTTTTATATCATTTTATGTCTCGTTCTTGGTGCTTTTGTTGGATATCGAAGAGATACATGTAAGAAGTGCTAAAACGTTGCTGTTATCAATAAAGTACCACTTCTTCGAAAAATCGCAGTTATTTGCGTCCAGACGATAAGCAGTGATTCTCTCTTATTTCAAGTACCTGAATGCTGTTACCAATGAAGTGACCCCTGGTGAAAGTGCCACCACAAAGTTTGCGGATAGAAATAGGGATCCACGTATTGTGCCAGGTATGGATTAGTTTACCGACCTGTCATTCGGAGCTTCCGAAGGCAACTGCTCGGCAATTTCCGTAGACACTCGCATTTCCCCTCGGACACAATTCCAAGGCAGCCATCTTGAGTGCGCAACGACATCAATGCGTTTCTGGTGGTTTGGATGCGGTGGCCTCATCACACCCCGCGCAAGAACGAAATAGGTCACACAAAAACGTTGCGTTATTGATCAATAATTGGCAGATTGGGTGAGATATCGGTAAGTTTATATGCCTCAAATTATCCATGAAATAAGGTTGGATATCTTAACACGCCAAAATTCGGCCAAAATAGTCACACGGTCGGTCACGTGGGTTTGTTGATAAACAACATGGCTGCCTTTGACTTGTGTCCGAGGTGAAATGCGCCGCCCAGTGGATAGATATTAGCAGTTCGCCTCAGGTCGTTGCGAATGCCGACCTGTATGGAGAGAGACGAGAATGAGGTGTTTCGAGGACCAGTAGACCTGTCTCGCCTTACAAACTCCGAGTTGAACAGTGTGTAGGGCCCAACGTTTTATTCATGGGTTGTAGGAGTTTCAAAAGCACATAAATAGTTTTTTACTTTTTAAATCCTCCTTTATCAGGAGAGTAACAAGTTGTACGGTACTTAAAGGGGTAGGCACTAATGGGATGTTCTTTATCACAAACGTTCTTCGGTTATAGGCCTAACTATTACATGTTTTGCAACATCCAGGGCCGACCGCACAGAAAGTCCGATAATGCTACTGCCGCCTATCGGCAGTTAGTTACAGCACATTTTCCCAATAACTATTAAACCGCCGATAGGCACCGAAAGCACTATCGTACTTTCTGTGCGGTCGCTGCAGGTTCTTAGGGGGACGTTTTAGATTATAGCTCAAAAGGCTCGGTGTCAGAAATGCTCCAGTAAATAGTATTTGTATTCATTTTTCCGTCAGGGCCGACGCTATAGCATTATTGGCCCTGGTACGGAGGAGCCCATCTCAAGCTACTCATGTTCCTCACTTGGGTGGGGTCTTTTACTTGCCCTTGCAAAGACACAAGGTACAAGGCACCATGGCTTACTGTCCCATGCGACGGACGTGAAGACCCGGGAATGAAATCCCATATGGCCCGGCCTGGATTCGAACCAGCTGTAATGTATGAGAATGCCCCCCGTATGACAATGCCCGCTTTATTGTTCGGCGGACACTCAAATACAGAAAGACATGTTGATCAGTGCCTCCCTCATTGTCACGTTGCCACTTATTCCGTCAATCTTTTGTTTGGGGGCATTGGCAAACGGGGGGCAGTGAAAAACATTACACCTGGACCTGCCGCTTGCTAAGCGGAGCCTGATAGCCAGTAAAACAGTGAAAGAGAACTAGAATGAGATCCATGTAAATTGTTCTATTTTCACACACTGACAGCTGCATTTATCATTTTCAGCTGATTCTTCTCGACCGATACTCTCTTTGGCAGAGGATGGCTGGGATGAGTATATCAATGCTGTATTTTTGACCGTATGTATATGATGTTTTAGTTATTGTCAAATCTGATGCTATTACATGCAGAGTCTATCATTGTCACGTTGTATCGGCTGTCCTTTGTTACATTTGCTGTATACATGTCATACACGAGAGAATACCTGCATATCGGCTCCTGGGTCCATATTCATGAACATAGATAAGTCAAAGTGTGGTACTAGTCCTTTGTGACACACTTAGACTAAAGAAGTTTCATGAAGAAGGACCCTGGGACCTTATTCACAAAGCCCCCGTAACTATAAGGGTCCGCAAACCCGTTGTCAGGCTGATAGTGAACAATAGGCTGTCTGCAAAAGCAATAGTTTGCGCACTCCCGTAAGTTACGAGAGCTTCGTGAACAAGGACCCTGGACATTTAATGAGTCAGTTTTTGCCCGCAGATCAAGTGAAGTATTAAGAGAACAGCTCAATGCAACCAATATAAATGTTATATCTATTCTTATACTAGCGTGGGTCATAAATACTGACGGACCTACGGCTCTGCGCCGATATGAGGAATGTGATATTTTCCCGTAGTTTGTGGACAGTGGGATTAGGTTCTCGAACGTTTGGATCAACAATAGGTTGGCTGCATTGTGAATGTTGTGCATTTAATTCTGCAGCAAGTTATATTATCAAAAAACGTGGACAACACCCAGATGCGGATACGCACTGCCTTCATAAATCATCTACCTAGTTTCATCGTTACGGCCCAAGTTGGTAGTGAGAAGGCACCAAAGACATTTGATGGTGCGTTACAACCTATATGTAATAACTGACCGATTAAGTGTCTGTAATAGTGTAATAAATTATTACATTATCAACACCCTGCCCAACTGATAATGTAATAATCGACTGATGATGTAGTAAAATTTCTAACCGATTACATTATCAGTTGTAACAAAGCACTCGCTTGCTAGGCAACATCATGAAATGGTGATTTGCCGACTTTTGTCGGCCGATTTATAAAGATAGTTTGTCCGACCCCACGATTATTTTCATCAGTTAGGGTTTAACAAATTTTAAATAAATAAGGCTGTTTTTTACTTCGCTACAGGGGTGTGACGGTAAGAATGACTATATCGTGACCCAGATGCCGCTGCCTCACACTGTCAAAGATTTCTGGCGCTTAGTTGATGACGAGTGCGTTTCTACCATCGTCATGATGAATATTGTTGATGAGGATGATAAGGTAGGCTAACTACCAGCTGCTGCCGCCATGTCAAGATGTCTGGCGTGAAATCCCTGGAAAGTTATATTCCTTGACAATCGAGAGTTTAAGAAATGAATTCGTTAACCTTAACGGTAATGCTAACGATATTTCTGGCGGACATTTTTTTGCAATGTAGAAAAGACGTTAACGTTGGTGTTAGCGTCAGTGGGATGATCCTTTAAACCTCCCTATTATCCTCGAGTAAAAAAACTAACTTATTATTACCAAATTTCATCGTGTGCACAGTAGTATGGAGGTTAAACGGACCCATCAGTGGAGATCGGTGAGTCATTAGTATCGTGTGGTAGCTTCTGGTAATAGGGAGGTTAAGAAATCAAACGATAAACGTAAACTTTACCATACTGCACCATAATTTTCACCAGATTTTATATTGCATTTTCGGTACAGAAATAACGTTTTCGTAAAGTTAACGTTTATCGTTTGTTGGTCACGTTCGTCTTCAGTATACACCACAATACATCACCTCACACTACCCTATAAAGACAAAAGTACGCTCAGACCCAGCGGCCTCAAACTCAACTCACCGTTTTCAAGAGGGAGAACTTTGGTTGAGAAAATACCACTGAATACATATAATTAAAGGGGAACTGACCACTTTGCCAGCCAAACTGGGCTACCTACACCTCAAAATGCCTTATGATATCACTTTAGGACTCACAACAGTTTGATTCGAAAATCTCCACCCATTTCCGAAATAAACACCAAAATGTAATTTTCGAATTCAAATTTCCCGCTCAATTAGTGATGTCATTCAGAGAACCATTACAATATAATGACCACTGCAAAATGTGCTATATCTGTATCTAAGACAGCTGGACAGAATATATTTCTAATGTCAACCACGTTGCCGTGATTGAGAATCAATAAGTCAGCCATGTGGGGATCTTTACACCTGAAATTCAGGTGAAAATTCAGAAAAAAAATGAAAATACATGTACCATATTTAGAGATTTCGATATCTTAGTCAATCTGGACAGTTGGTTAAATAATAATATCTTTCCTGAGACAGGTAGTGTTTACTTTGGACCTTTCCTCCTAAATCAACACTTCGAGTCAGAAAGTGCGCTTGACAGGCTCTCCAGGATAACGATTTAGTACAGTTTACAATGGATCACTATAGAAATGGTTCTAGGTATGACATCACTAATTGAGCGGGAAATTTGAATTCTGAGAAATACATTTTTGTGTGTAGTTTGAAAATGAGCTGAGATTTTTTCACCAAATTTTTGCCAGCCATAGAGTGGTGTCAAACCCATTTGGTACAGCAAAAATAGACGTTATATTTGAAGGGNTACAGTGGTGTGAAGTATTGTTCGAACACAGGGAATTTAGCTTTTCATTAAAAGGCAAAATTCACCGCTTCTGTATTCCAATATCTAAATCAAAAGTATTTGAAGTAAGTCGTAGATATGCACTCCTCCAGACTGATGTGTTTTGGTTGAATTCAGATACTGCATATCGCGAGAACGGCGAAAATATCGAAATTTGACATATTTCGTGAGATTTGCCGTTATCACCATTTTGTCTGGATATTTTCTGGAATTTTTTCCCCTTGCAACAACATGTTGAATGGGGGTATTCCCAGAAAGTGTTTGGAAACAGAAGTTGATATTCATACACCTGATATTCAAGTTTGAAGTCTGTGATATTTTTCACTAACAATTTTGATATTTTCCAGAAATCTTTGTATCACTCGCCAACTGTAAAACGAAGTTGGATCAGATAGAAAACCATATCCTACATCAATTTTAGCGAAAAAAATCACTTTTGATTAAGTCACTTCATCAATATTGCAAAATATCAAAATCGTGGGATATATCAAGAACATGATAAGTTGAATCTCTCCTATTTGCGAATCAGTATCATCATCCAAACAGCGGCAGATGGTACCCCCAGTCAACGTGCTGTTGCAAGAGAAAGAAGTCTGCAAAATATCCAGGCAAAATGTTGATAATAGCAAATCTCACGAAATATGTCAAATTTCGATATTTTCACCACTCTCGTGATATCCAGTATCTGAATTCAGCGAAAACATATCAGACTAGAGGAGTGCATATCTAAAAGTGACTTCAAATACTTTTGATATAGATATTGGAATACAGAAGCGAGGAATTTTGCCTTTTAACGAAAAGCTGAATTCCCCATGTTCGAATATTAATTCACACCACTGTATATAGAACTAGAAATAACTGACATTGCATGAATGGGAACCGCACTCATTGTCATTGGAACCGGCTGAAGACGAAGCTCTCTATCTGGGGCGAGACCTGAACGGCCGTCGTCCTCATCGAGCCGAAATACATAGGCGCGTGTCCAGGATTTCGAGCAGCCGGGGGGCCCTGGTGAGAGGGGGGGCGAGGGGGGTCCCCTCGCGTTTGAAATTTTGTAAAATCTCACACAGAAGACGCCATTTCCCAGCATTTCATCCTTGAACATGTCGTGAAAATTTCAGGATCTAGATGAAAGGATCTAAATTTCAGGATCTAGGCTTGAGAGTTATTCACTCGTATTTTCGAAAAAAAGCGTGCGTAGCTTCTTGCGTATAAACCGTTTAACTACGCCATCTGTACGTTGATATTCACTCTCCCCTTGGTATTGAGCAAAACTAGGTCTCCTTTCCCTGAGTTGAGCGCAAACTGCTGTTTGTAGGACGAACAACAGAAAATGATTGCTCTGCTTTACAGCTGGAGACTGGAATCAAACAACCAAATTGGAGTAAGATATCTATACCCAAGCAGGGCTCCGAATTTACCCGCTACACCCTCACCACTTGCCCCTCTCTCTGTCATTTACGCTCCCTTGAGGTGATAGGCCAACGGGTAAAAAAATCCATGGCCTGCGTGAGCGGGGCGGGGGGGGGGAGAGGGACCCCTTCTGGACACACGCCTGCGTCATTCTCGAAAATCGAAATATCACATCTTAGTACTTCACTCCGTTATTATTCATATGTGATTCACTATCAATGGGCATAAAGTATTTGATTTCACTTCCGATGTTGCCTTCAGCATTCTCGGAGCTACTGGCCAGAAGAAGGAGAGAAAATGGAATTCGGACCTTTGATGGTTGAAGGTAAAGAAACAGACTCATCCCGTGATGGTGTTACAATCATCAGGAACTTCCAAGTTTCCCGAGTTACTCGAATGAAGGTGAGAGATTATCCCTAAAACACAGTATTCGATGTTATGTGCATGCATCAATTTGGGCTGTCAGAGTGGTGAATGGAAACATCGTCACCTCAGAGGTCCGAATTAGATTCCTGGGCCCGTATGCAAAAAGGTGAATAAGCCTATTCCAGGTATAACTTAAGGTTATAACGTTAGGTTATATCTGGAGTCACTTTTATGCATAAGGGCTCAGGTGTTGTTCAGAGAGGGATTAGCTTACATGTATCGGGTGGGCAAAAAAAACCGCATCGAACTTCAAATCGTGATTTCTCGACAACTGTCCGTTATAAATAATTCAATGAAATTTGGTACCGTATCATTTAAAGATGTTTTGTTGAACGTGTAAAATTTTTGCATTGATACCTTTGGTATTTGGACCGCATCACTCAATTTAAAAATCATTGTAAAAAATTGCGATTCCGGAATCCGGTAAAATACCGGTGGATGAAAAAGTCCCAAACTTTAAATTTTCATTTCTCATAGAAGCTTTACTACAACTCAGTGAAATTTTGCCTAACACTGCTCCATGGTATTGCCCCTGATATGTGAAAGTATTAAACCAATAACTTTAATATCTACCCTGTGGCGCTCATTACTGTAACGCCATATTGGAATCGAGCGTTTCGAAGTTTCACCATTGTCTCCTAAAATATGATGAATGATCACTATGTTTTTTACATGTGGCACCACAATCTTAATACCAAAGATAATGTGTTGAAACTTTCACATTTTAGAAGCATAACCACGGAAGAGTATTGAGTTAATTTTCAACATCCTCTGGTGAGCTCCTGCTGAACACTTTTTTGAAAGAGGAAAAAAGTTCGACCCAGCTGGGAATCGAACCCCCGCCCTGTTGTCTTTGCTCCACCGTCTTCCCCATTCGACTACCGATATTGTTGGTAGGCTTCGTGTGTTTTCTCTTGTTCATAGTATTATTACGCAACTCGAAGGCCTACGTCTATGACAAACACAAATCATGTTCTTGTCAGCTGGCTCGTTGGCCGAGTGGATAAAGTGTTGGATTGCGAATCAGAAGGTGGACGGTTCGAATCCCGTCTAAATTGATTATATTTTTTTCTTTGAGTTGTGTAGGAGGTATCCGGAGTTCTTGACAGCTCTGTTGCCCTAAGACAAATAAGGTGGCGCCCTCCTGGCATCGTCGGGTCTATCATGTTCTGAGCCTTCGTGTTAGGTGTTTGCAGGGCGTTAGCATTTCTCTTGCTCGTCGCATGGAGGCTTTTTGTTGATCTAGTTCAGCTTTAAGTGAGACCCGTGTGCCAGTGTGACATATTGATGGAATAAGCCTCAACTTGACACTGAGCGACACACTGTGTTCAAACAATGAGAAAGGCACACAGAAAAATGGCCAAACTGAAAAACGCTACAATGTGATAGAACGGGTGACGCTCTCTGACGGCGTAGGTTTCCTCCGGCTGCTCCGGTTTCCTTCTAAATTACATAAAAATCTCGAATTTGAGCTCACGGTTCTTGACTAAATATATATTTTAAAAGTGATGATGTTTGCATGCCCTACATGTCATGCATGTAGCAACTCTGATCTTGCATAAGTGGATGACCCATGTCTCTGAAATGGGCCGGGCTTGATTTGAGGTGTTTTGAAGAGTGTTTGGTGAGATTAATGCGGGTGGTCCAACGGCTTCAGGGCGAGTTTACGATAAGTTTGCTTTTCTTTCATCAGGGACGTACCGTCAAATCCAAAAGCCAAGTTCGCCAGTTCCATTTACAGACATGGCCGGATGGATTGATGACCCCAAGCAGCCCAGAGGCTATTCTCCAGCTGATTGAGATGGTACAACTCTGGCAACAACAAGTGGAAGACAAGAAGATACTCGTCCAATGCTTGTAAATACAAAAACAAAATGTAGAATCTCTTACAAAGAACGCGCGCGAACAAGCCCAGTACGAGGTTGACCACAGTAGTGTAATGCCCATTACATAATAATCTGATTTGATTTGGCTTTTGTGGTCAGCCGATCAGCTTGGATTAGTATGATCAGCCGGATCGCCGTGCACAGCCTGGGGCCTGTTTCATGAAGTGACTTCAAGCCAATGGTACCTTTAACCAAATGGAAAATGCATTGAAGTTAAATGTACCATTAGCTTAAAGTCACACTTTATGAAACAGGCCCGTGATCGTTTTGATCGTTCGAATTAGGCAGAGTTGATGCCTTGATCACCATGATCACCGTGATGGGCCTGATTGGGACTGATCAGGCAGAAACATATTCCAGTGGGGTAAAGGCCCTTGTCTTGCGATTGTCATAAAAAGACAATAATATAGCTTTACTGTGTAATATCAAGTTGAAAGCTGAAGAAAGTTTCATCCAACATGAAAGCAGGTCTGATACAATCTATTAATGTCCCCGTCTCCTTGATGTCCCCCTGTATCGTTTGTCACAGGATTATGGGTGGCGTCCACTAGAGCGCCGACAACATTAGGAAGGGGTGCGGAAGCAAACTATGTCATTTCGGCATACTTTCCGTGTCAATGACTGTTAGGCATTTTGCCAACTCCCGAAAGTGCAGAAACGCTGGGAACTATTTAGAAATGATAAAGACAGTGAACAGAATCTTTCAAGAATATGCGGAGAGGTTGCTGAATGAATGCGGATTTACTAAATTTGCATTCCGCGTCTTGTCTGCGCCCTGGTGGACGCCAGGTTTTAAGGGGCTTGATCTATGTAGAGTCCAATTCAGTAATGCCGCTTAATCTGTAAATGTTTTGTCGGGAGACATCTTACAGGGGGCGGGGGGGGGGGGGCATTAGATTCTATTACAGCAGTTTCTGATTGCTCTAATGTGTTTATCGTGCAGAGATGGAGCTTCCCAGTGTGGGGTATTTTGTGTGGCGCATTCCGTGATTGAAAAGGTCAAGGTCTACCACGAAGTTGATGTCTTCCAATTCGTCCGTCTGCTCAGGAGAAACAGACACCAGCTCATAAACACATTCGTAAGTCTATAGGAATAAAACCAGTATGGATTTGCCACAAATTAATGAGAGGTTGATAAAATCTGTGTGACTGTGTGTGTTTCCTCTTTCATTCTTTCAAGCTGCGGCTTATTCCATCACTCAGTTAGCACTGGCAGGTGGGAATAACAACAGATGTTTCTACGAATCTAGGCTGTATATGAAATACATTTACATGTATTATATTCAGGCTACATTGTGATTTCCAGGAGCAGTATAAGTTTGTCCACGACATTGTTCGGCAGTACCTGTCACAATTTGCCACCTACTCAAATTTCCAGCGATAGGATGGATGCAGAAGAAGTGTGTGTGACCAGAATTAAAAGGGGATCATCGGCTGTGGCTTCCTGTAAACTATGTACATAAATACACAATGACAGGGTTTCTGCTGGCAGTAGCCAAAGGAGCCAACAGCTACTTTTAAAATAAACTGGCGACAGAAATAAATGACTGGCTCAAATTTTGTCATGCTATTTACAATGGAATGTTGCTGCCCTGGATAAAATTATCTTATTTCAACACAACTGGCTATACTACAGCAGAAACCCTGCAATGTACACAATGCACATATTAGTATTGCCGAAGATACGGTATGTTTGATGAATACAGAACGTGTATATTTTGACGCATGACGGCGAAAACTGTCTAGTGTATATACTTTATGATCAAATGCACCAGTGCACCAGTGCCTCATTCCCTATTGTAGGGGGTCATCTTAATATATGTTTCTCCTGTTTTTCTCTTGTGAACTTTGTTTTTCTAGACTCTTGTTCATCTCATTGTATTTGTAAATTCAGTCCCAGATGTATCCTGTACCTATTGTAGGTCGGAATGAATTTAATTTAATTTAATTTGATTGGTTTCAACAATCCGGTGTGACAGGTATCAAAGTCCCCTGGAATCAAAGTCCGGTCTTATTGTTCAGCGAGGGATTAGAATATATGGCTATAGAGACCACGGCCCTGTTTCATAAAGTGACTTTAAGCTAATGGTACCTTTAACCAAATGGAAAATGCATTGAAGTTAGCTTGAATTCACTTACGAAACAGGGCACTGGAATATGACCCTACAATAGCGGGCTATTGTTCGGCGGACTGCATTTCTAGGACGTTGATTCCTGTCACACCGGCATGCCGTCGGTTTTAGCTCCACGTTTTAGATTGTTCCTCTACTGGACCAATCAGGGTCCATGTTCCCTAAGCCGTCGTAAGGTTAACGATGTCGTTACGCTATGCATTTTTTTAATTGGTTGGAATGCTCATGGCTTATTATCTATTCACAACTCGCATGCACATTGTGTTACAAACTTTGCCCAATATCAATGAAATGGTCCATGGACCATGTGCTCACCTGGGAGAACGTACCAGAAAAACAAATGACAAATGTTAAATCGAAATGTTCCAGGGTCATGTATCCTCATTAGATGCACCTGCCAAAAATTTGGAGACAATTCAGTTACAGTTCAGCAGTTACTGGACTCTGAGCTTTGGTTTTGGCCACCTGGTGGCCAAGCGGAGAATCGAATCGGACTCAAAACTTGTGTCATAGGTCACCTGACATAAGGGTGTGTATGTACCAAGTTTCAAGTAAATAGCCCAAGCAGTTACGAAATGCGCCACCAAATGAATAAATTTTGAACTTTGACCTCTCTGACCTTGAAAAGTCGGTCAAATCAAAAACCCCTTACTTACGTAATGCACCCTCATTAGAAGCACCAATGATAAAAATTTGGAGAGGATCCAGTCATTAGTTCATGAGTTAATGCAATTTTGTGTTTTTGGTTTCCGCCACGTGGTGGCCAAGCTAAGAGTCAAATTGGACCGAAACTTGGTGTCATAGGGGTGTATGTGTACCAAATTTCAGATCAATAGCACCTGCGGTTACGAAACGTGCCACTTAAAGGCAAAATTTTGAACTTTGACCTCTGTGACCTTGAAAAGTAGGTCAAATCAAAAATCCGTTATATATGTAATGTACCCTCATTAGATAGGCCTACACCTATGATAAAAATTTGGAGGTGATCCAGTCGTTAGTTCAGAAAGTTATTACACTTTTTGTGTTTTTGGTTTCCGCCACCTGGTGGCCAAGCTAAGAGTCGAATCGGACCGAAACTGTGTCATAGGTCATCTGACCTAGGGGTATATATGTACCAAGTTTCAGATCAATAGCTCCAGCGGTTACGAAACGTGCCCTGCTAACGGACGACGTCGACGACGGACGCTGACCCACGACAAGAGCTCACCCCAGGTGAGCTAAAAACGATATATTGTGAAGACGTTTTGAGGCCTCACACAAATTCCTCACAGAAAATAACCATGGCGAGTGACATTATAAAAAAGTATATGATAAAAGGTATTAATAATCGCATAGAATTTCTGAAGCGACGACTTCCATATTTGGGATCGGAGACCTTGAACATTGAATGAATGGGAAGCATGGTGTCATGTAAACATAACAACACGTGTGTTTTGAACGGGAGACGTGTGTTTTGAGAGATTTTAATGCTATTATGCCATGAAAGTGCCAAAAATGAACTGGAAATAACAAAATTACACAATTTCTGCCATGCAACTTCAGATTTAGCATGTTTTTTGGGTCGTTTCATTTGGCTCGTTTCTTTTGAAACGTTTCAATGTTTACATACTACCAACAATACAAACAGGTACATTTGGCCAACAACATTCCAACCTGAGGTGATTCATGTGAAGTGTGCATTTCTGCTCTCAATGCACAGTTCCATTGGATCATTTCCGGTGACATCGCTGTTTCTCAGGCCTGTGGTCAGTTTCACATTGGTTGAATGGTTTTGTAAAAGCTTGCTCAACTTGCAGGGGTAGTGGCATGTGAATCAAAATCGAAAATACTATTTTTTCGTAGAAAATAATTCCAATAGTTAGCAGATATCACACAGACTTGTTAGCATTTTATGTGACATAGACCCATGTGAAATTCTGCGGTGTAAAAATGACTATTCCTCGTCTTTCTAGGCCTCTGAAATCAGGCATTGTCTCCCTAATTAGTAAAGAGCAATGCAATTGTTTTTGTGTCATCATAGTTGTTAAACATTCAGTACAAAGCATCATCTGTGCAATGCAATTGTTTTTGTGTCATCATAGTTGTTAAACATTCAGTACAAAGCATCATCTGTGCAATGCAATTGTTTTTGTGTCATCATAGTTGTTAAACATTCAGTACAAAGCATCATCTGTGCAAGTTTCAAGCAAATCGAAATATAATAGTAGGTTAAGAGTTTAATGCCGAACTTGTAACAACCCTTCATTTCTGCCCAGCCCCTTTCAAGAATCCTTAAGGTCGCATGTCAGAAATAGGTGGAAAAAAGTGTAACATAGTAAAAATGACCAATTTTTCTATTTTTGTCTGAACAAACATACATACAGGTACTTTCAAAAAATGCAATCAGAGTTGACCAGTTGTGCTTACTTTTGTAAATAATGAGCATGAAAGGCTATCCATTCAATAGAAAATGCATTAGAACTCAAAAACGTTTTGGGCATTTTCTCAAAACGTACTTCCTTTGGAAAAAATGCCATAAATCCCTTGTTTCTTGAGTATTTTTCATCTGGTTTGCAGCACAATGTTCAGGAGAATTTTCTCTATCAGGCCCAAACAGAAAATGTCAAAGAACACTCAGATATCTATGAGCAATGCTACCTCAATGTATACTGAATTTAGAGTCAAAAACAGGGCGCACATTGAATATGAATGGTTACTTACAAAACTCTAGTTCTATGCACTAAGTTTTGATCATGGATACTATACTTTTGTCTGTCTAAGGTCCCTTCGGGATATTCATGCCAGTCATTAGGCCTAGCCTCCCAGAATACCTATACAAATGATAAGGCAAAATATCTGGACTCCTTGATCAAACCTCACATTCCATCCCAATTCATGCTGAATAGCACTGCAGGCTTTCTCAAACAACTGAATGACTTCCATTTCAGACCCACTGACACCCTGATCAGCTTTGATGTTGTCTCACTATTCACAAATGTCCCCCTACATGACACCATCCATCTCATTGCGGATTACATTTACAAGTCAGAGTCTAAACCCCTGTTCGACAAGGCCACTTTCATTAGATTGCTAGAAATTGCAACTGGTGGGTTGTTCATGCATCAAGGTAAATTCTTCAAGCAGATAGATGGTGTCACGATGGGAAGCCCACTCGGACCAACGATGGCAAACTTTTGTCTGGCCCACTATGAATCTCAATGTTGAAAGACCTCGCTCCAGCCTTGTACTTACGTTATGTAGATGACATATTTTGTGTGTTTAGACAAGACTCATCTCACCATGTCTTTCTGGAAAAACTCAACAGTCTACATCCTAACTTGAGATTTACAGCAGAAATTGGTCCTTCTACACTCCCTTTCTTAGACACGGCTATTTCTTTACCACACATAGACAATGGGACCATTACTTCTCAGGTATATAGGAAGCCAACTTTCACTGGTTTAATGCTAAATTTCAATGCTATGTGCCCTTTCAAATGGAAGTTTGGCTTGATCCAATGCACGTTGCACCGGGCTTACACCATCAGTAGCAGCTGGTCATTGTTTGTAGAGGAGGTTGATGTCCTACAAAAAACCTTCGTACAAAATGCTTATCCCAAAGATTTGTTTACTTCATGTCTCAACAGTTTCCTATCTAAGAAATTTGAACCCAAATCAGACCCGAAAGTAAATGAAGAAAGGGTTGAGACATTGTTCATCGTGCCTTACATTGGTCAAGCCTCAGTGATATTTGGTAACAAACTTCGCAAACTCTTTAAAGCCCAATTTCTCATCGATGTTAGGATAGTTTATACATCCTTAAGTTAAAAACTATTTCTCTTTGAAGTGCCGTACTCCCTTGCCTCTGGTAGCCAATGTGGTCTACAAATTTCAATGTTCGCGTGATGCAAACATAACCTATATAGGTAAAACAAAGAGACATCTGGTCACCAGAGTAAGTGAGCATGGCACTTCGGCAGCATCATCCGCCATTAGAGATCACCTCAATACATGCAAAGCATGTCAAACTGATTATTCCTTGAACAACTTCACAGTGATTGACTCTGCCAAGAATGATTTTCAATGCTGTATAAAAGAGGCCATTCACATAAAGCTTGTCAAGCCAGCCCTTAATACCCAATTGTCAGCTCAAGGCATGTCATATTTCCTCAACATTTTCTGAATTATTTGTTTGTGTACAATCTTTGAATTACCTGCATATATAAGTGTGTTCATACAATTTATTGTTCAGTCCAAAATGTAAAGTCACCTGAAGAGGGTTCGATGCGAACCGAAATCGATCGTGAAGATAAGTGTAAATAAAGTGTTTTCATCATGAAGATGCTGACTCTGTTTATTGCATACATATGGATGTTTAAGTCGATTCCATTCAACAAAATTGACCAATGGCCATCTTGCAAGCTGTTTACACTGGTACTGACGATCAAGCCTGAATTTTCACAGCCCACAGTGTCAATTACATTCTGGACTTATTCAAGAATTACCCTCCATAGGCCGAAAGCATATCAAAGGACTCATTTTCAAAATGACACTCAGATCACTGCTGTCGGTTGCGCCATTGAGACGAGCCGTCAAACAACTTCATTATTTCCCACCTTTCCTGAAAAGTCTTTTCTGGTCTCCCCAACTGAAAAGTGCCTAAGGAAGACCCCGGTTGGGGTCGAAAATTTGCAAGATTCTGGAAGTTGACTTCTTGATATTGATCTGAGGTGACATTTAGTGTAAATTAGATAAACTAATGCTAAAAAAATGGTCTAGAATGAAAAGAGATCAAACAGGAACAGGAAATAACTTGGCACCACCAGGCGCCACCGCCTCCACCGCCTCGCCACCGGGGAGCGAGTTCAGAATTCACTACCACCGGCGAGAAAACCGTGCGCATTCATCGTCAGTGAGGAACTACTTTTTCAAAAGTTGTATTCATACATCGTCGGCGCCGTCCCCATCGTTGGTAATTTTCGGAAGAGTCACGAAATTAGCCGAAGTAGGCACGGTTATGGAGGGCGACGTCGGCCACCACCGGCATCGTCGGCGCCGTCACCATCGTCGGGAAGTTTCGGAAGAGTCACGAAATTAGCCGAAGTATAACACCGTAATGGAGGGCGGCGCCATCGGCCACCACCGGCATCGTCGGCGCCGTCACCATCTTCGGGAATTTTCGGAAGAGTCACGAAATTAGCCGAAGATTAACACCGTAATGGAGGGCGCCGCCGTCGGCCACCACCAGCATCGTCGGCGCCGTCACCATCGTCNACACCCCTACCAAAATTCACATCTATCGGGGGGAGACCCCCGAACCCCCTTCCTCCCCAGACCCCCCTCTCAGGACTGGGCGCGGCTGGCCCGATAATAAATCCCGGTCCGTTGTAAATGTTTGTGGTGCCAGCAGGCGGCTATGCCATCCAGAGTGACGATGCCGGTGTCGGCATGGCCGGCGAGAAATGCGCGGGAAAGCGACTGTAGCGCCACCAACCGAGGCGACAAAATTCGGAATTAAAGTATGTGATGACGATGCCGACGGTGCCGTTGCCCGGCATTTGATACTTTCAAAACCGAATCACTCCTTTAACATTTGGCGCAGGGAACTATGTTTTGATGGGGGTGAATTCTGAACTCAGGCCTTACAATCATTTCAAAGAGAATATCCTTACAAACAAAATGATGTATAATTTTCCATGATAGGGCCGGTATTTGCTGGGAAAAAACAGAAACTTGATCATGAAAAATTTCCATCATGTTACAGCACCACCTTTTTAGGGTACCCAGTTTCTGACATGCGACCTTAGATGAATTATAGACTGAATTAAAAATCCGTTTGACGTGCGATTCCAAGTGCTTTGCGATTTGGCAATTCTTTGTTGAGGCGAAGGATTATGTAAATAATAAAATAAAAGCGCTTTTGATTTGATTTTTCTTCCAGATATTGATGAATATTTACTCGAAAGATAGAATAAATACAATACTCTCTGAAAAGTTGGATCCGCCCTTCTTATAATCATAATAATCGATAAAAAGTAGTTCATTTCGTTTCGTATTTCGTTTCGTACTTTAGTGTTACCCCGAATTGTCCTATCAACAGCAGCATTGCGTTTGCCATTTGCATCGTTTCTAAAAGTACTATGAACAGGGTTAACCGATGGGAAGGAGGAGAATCATCCAGATGTCATGTGGCTGTTCATTCGGGGAGGGCAACTACCTACCGATCTCGCCCGGTAGGATCTAACATAGGTAGCACCTGCCGGCTATTATCACGTGATCGGCCGAAAAATGCGTTGATTGGTCTCGTCACTCACGAAAAGCGCAATCAATGGTCTTTCAACCAACCGACGCGTTTCATCGGCTGCTTTAGAATTATGCAGAATGTCACGTGGTCGTACAATGAGTAGCTTAAGCTGCAAAATAGGCCAATGTGTTCAGTCACCTCTGATAACTGGACCCGTCATCATTTCACGATGAAAATAAAATCTCCGTGTGAAGACCAACAATACCATACACGTAGAACGAAAAAAGCAAACTCACGCTCCGGGAGGAAAAGGCCACTCTCTGGAATTTTGGTACGAATTTGGACCTGCAGGCCTATATACTTACCTGGACCCGCCGTTGACTACTCGTACAGTCATTAAGTTGAACATGCCAATTCACCTACTGTTTCACACGACCTACACAGAAAAAAAATCGATCTCATCTCGAGATAAAGTTATTCTACAACTCTTGTCCCCCTAAATGAGTTGTTTTTACTCGAATCGATGTGTTTTAAGTACTAAGGTGGACAGAATCTCCGCGTGAGATGAAATTGTCTTCAACTGGTTAAGGATACTCAGCTGTTTCCAGCTGAGCAGCTTCCAGCCTCCAGCTGATACTCAGCTGTTATTATCTCCACATGAGCAGATTTTGTTTCCACTCGATTTGTTTTCCAAGACTTGTGTTTGTCCCCAGAGTGAGACACCAATTTTCTCCAGCTGATGCCCTTTTGTATTGACTGGAGACAACTGGAGTTTGAAGTAGAGACAAAAGCTACCCATTTTGAGTTTTCAAAGTTCTTCAGTCGAAGGTACAGGGCATCAGCTGGAGAAAATTGGTGTCTCATTCTGGGGGGGGGGGGGGGGNGGAGTAGTATTTACTTTAGTGTTGCTACAAATGAGCAAAAATATTATAGTGTCATGCAGCGAGTGACAGTAACATTTTGATGTCAAGAAATCTGAGTGGTATTGCGGATGTTCGCATGGAAGGCAATGTGTACATATTCAGGTAGCCAAGTGGGGATGCTTGGGTGAAAGAGAAGAACTATTTACAGAGGATGAAGACAGAGAAGAAAGCTGTGAAGACTTGAAGAACATGAAGGAGATCATGACATACATTACCCTCCGAAAGGGTCTCAATTAACTGCTCTACTAGAATATGAGCTAAATTTTAAGAACATCCCGACACCAGTGCCAGAGAATTTACCGGTATTAAGTTTATCGGAAAAGGACAACTTTCCAAAGAATCTTTTTCCTCAGAGCAAATGTGTACATTTTGCAAAATAGGCCTTGGAAAGGCAATAATGATCACCAAAAGTGGAATAATTTACACCATGAACTCAGTAATTGGTGGAGTTAAATTATACAGACGGCATTGTGGGAAATGTGGTAGGATTTACCGCTACCAGGAGTACAGTGACGGTATTCACAACTTTAATGACAGCATCATTTTGTCTCTACGCCTTTGTGTCTCCCTGCACAAAGCCTGCATTTTGGCCACATACCGTATCTGTTACGACTGCAATCGCTGCCCTGGCCCGGACTTATTCACTGGATATTCCGATAGAAAAGATGCTACAAGCATACCTTCATTTCGAGGCATTATCCACGCATCCCTATGAATACTTCCCGCCCATCCTAATTGGTGATGTCACCAAGAAGACACTGTTTAATGGTACGTATTTTACATTAGGTACATAATTGTTATAATAGGAAAACTTTGATTGCAATTATTCCCCCTCTACAAGCTTCTTCAAAAACACTCCCACCCACACTGCACATAGGTAATTCTAACATTTTAGTACATTGTATTTTTAGTTGGAGGTCTTCCTGAGCCCCCAAGCGAGTACGATGGCAAAGTTGACCTGGAAGCATTTTGGCATGATGTCAAGATGGGTATTACATCAAGGGTATTTGTCCAAGGTAAAATGATGATGATGATGAATTCCAAGTCACTGTTACATTTCATTGTTGCTGAAAGTGCTTGTCAGCTGATACCTCATTCAGATGGATATAAATCATGGTAATGTGGTTCCGGGTGAATTCAAAAGTACCTTTTTAACTATATTTTTCAGGTGATTCACCTTACCGCGCAAAGCCACACCATGAATATTGGGCACCATGGCTTGGTGCTAAAACAAGAAGTGGTGATTGTGCCCTCAACAGTGTGTACCAAAAGCTGCCAATTCCAACGAAGTTTGATGGTGATGATGACCTCGACATGTCTGACGAGCTTTTGATTGAACTGCTGTACAGCAAAGATGTAAGTGTTTAATCAAAATTGGAGGAATACAGTACTGAACTCGAATGATCAAGCTGTCTGTTCAATCCAATGACAAATTAGTTCACTTCGTGCAAGTTCCTTTAAGGTATCAAGCAGTGATANGGTGGATGTAAGTAAATTCATTATCCATCTTTCTTTTGCAGGAAAAAGCAATACGGAAAGTGTGTAAATCCTGTAACATTTCAGCAAGAGGTTGGAAATTGGATATGGTGAACAGAATACGGGAGGCAACAATCGAGAGGTTAAGAAATCGCTCCGTTAACGGTAACACTAACGCTAACAAAGGCACAATACCGTAAGATATTCACGAAATTGAGAGGACATAGTGGTAGGTAAATTCAATTAAGGGTTAATGTAAAGTTACTCGAAATCTCGAATTTTTGACGCAAAAAATCTGACTAACAGCACAAAAAATTGGGAAAATAAGGCTCGGGGGCCCTCGGGAACCGCCATAAGAAGGTGCCCCGAGCCTTATTTTCTCAATTAAGTGTGCAGTTAGTCAGACTTTTTGCGTAAAAAATTCGAGATTTCGAGTTACTTTTCATAACCCTTAACATTCTCATATAGCTTAAATGCATAACTGAAAGGAATTTGGACTGTGGCTGTGCCCTGAAATGGCTTCCACATCAAGCTTCGAGGTTGGATTATAGTTCATTCAATTAATCCTTAAAACCGCCTAAGTCAAGTCTTACTGGCTTCTTGGCCCTTCGCCATCCTCACATCTTCACAACTCGGTATCTGGGGCCTTATTCATCAAGCCGTCGTAAGTATAAATACGTAAGAAATTCTTAAGTAATACGTACGCATTTTCGTACGTGGTACGTATTCAGGAAGATTTCGTAAGAATTACTTAAGTTTAAGAGGGTTTGGTGAATGAGCCTACTTCGTAAGTAAAGCGGCCTGTCCACGTGCAATAAGGATCAAAATGGGCCAAATTATTCCCAACGCAGCACTTTTCAGGAGTATGCCGCAGGAGGCCACCTGCATGAAAGAAGGTCGTGCTTTGATTGTTTTCAGAAAACACTGGCGCGATGAAATAAAACGTGCGTTACCGTAATAACGTAAATCAGCCCTATCGTAACTTAAACGTAGTATTTTACGTGGTATTCATCAAGCAGTCGTAAGTGTCAGAGAAGTACTTACGAGATTCTTAAAGTTACGTGTAGTCGGATAGGTTTCGTATCATCTTGCTCTTGTCTCAGATACTGTTTTTTTGTGTCCAAGGCCTATAGGTGGTCTTGTTGTTGGATCCCACTGTATAAGCTGAGACGCCCTCCTCTGCTGCGTTGTGTTTATACTTACCCGCCTTATGCAAACAAAGAACCATACCATACAGTAGAACGTAGGCCTACACCTGCCGACATTTTCCCTTTGCCTGCGCGTCGTCGTTAACCCCGGTCGTAAACAGGGCTGGCACGTTTCTAAACCACTTGGGCTAGAAACTTGAAATTTCGCGTACTGGGAGCCTATGGAAAAAACTATCTCTGGACCGAAACTTAATGCTGCCAGTTTTACACTCTGGCCTGTAGGGCACTCTCTAAAACCACCTACCACCTACCACCTACCCACCTACCCACCTACCGCTTTTTTCCAGGTGGGGAAACCCGATGACCGTGTGCCTTATGATAATTTTGAAAGTGTATTTTTGAATGCTGTTCTATCCGTTAGCTACCATGTACAGTGTGGTGCGTGGATGGCTTTTAACCCTCTGACCTTGGAGGAATTATAATTCTTCCAAGTTTTGATTGAGGAGAACGATTAGTGCACCTTAACAAAACACCGTTTTCCTGAATTGAATATCAAGAGCTTTTAACACTCCTGTGCGTCTCTTGGGATGCCAAAAAAGATTGACGATTGGATGATTGAAAGGATTTCTTGGATGTACCTGCAACTCGGGGCAAGTGTTGTTTGTGGAGGGTGCCAGTGGTGCTCTGTGATCAAAATCAACAACTCTTACATGTCTTAACTAAACATATACCCTCATAATTATAGCTTTAAGTCCCTGTGTCCAAAATCAATGGTGTTCGAAGAGAGTTTGAAAATCTTTGTAACTATAGTATCATGATAAACATGTATTTTGAGATTATCAAATATTAAAAAAATGGTCTAGTGGATAGCGAGACGGACTCCCCAGCAGAGGATCCCGGTTTTGATTCCCAGTAATGACCAAGAAAAAACACGCTCGCTTGTGACCTTGAGCAAGTCACTTTGCCTCACTTGCTTCACCCAGCCCAGGTGTAAAAGGGGTACCGGTAGGCCTACATGTACCTGGCTGGTAAGTGATGGTCTATGTGAATGATAGTCCAATTTAAGAGCGCTGAAATTGGCTGCCGGGACTGTAATACTCCCCAGGGAGTGGAGAAATGAAATTGGAATGAACAGACCTATAGCTGGGGTAATAATAATGTATTAAGCGCATTGAGAAGATTAACTGGAAATGCGCTATCCAAATGGCACTACTATTATTATTATTATAAATTTGAGAAACTTCTCACTTTTCATGAATTTTGAAACAGTGGTATTGGTGACCTGGCCTTCAGGCATTCTCACCACTAAAATCAACACTTCCTGTCCCCGACTTTTCGCCCTTTTCTCTCACTAAATCCATTGAATATTTATTCCTGCTATTGATGCATATTCAAATCATTTGGGGTCATTTACAGTGGCGCTAATAGATATTCAGCCACACTTTCATTCAAGTCTGACTTTTCTCAATGCTTCAAGCAAAGAGAAAGTGTAACTTAAGGCGCCGCTCCACGTGACAGTTTTCTATCGAAAGTTTGCCGTCAGAGTCAATTATTGCTGTCACACAGTACTGTACGACAGCAATTCGAACTATTAAGCTATTATACTTTAGGCTAAAGTCCAACCAGTGCATACCGCCCTAAAAAAGACTGGACTTAGATTCCTTTCACACCGGAAAGGGCCAAAATGGGAAGACACCGAGAGGTATTTTGAGATGTTGTAGGGCCATGTACCTGAGCTACAACCCATAAGAAGGGCTGACCAGGGGTGCAGCTAGCAGAGGGGGGCAGAGTGAAAAGGGACAAAACAAATTTTCCTCTAAAAGGTCATTTCCCCCTTCAAGACGAGTTATAGTGGTGTCAGATGTGGGGAAAATGCATCTGAGAGAATCTAGATTTTCAATTTTTTTCTGGGGGTCCTCGCACTGCACACACGAAGGGTCGGGCTTCGCCCTCCAGACTGAATCAACTTTGCCCCCCCCCCCCCCCC
>NMRB01003295.1:58335-69404 GCA_002633025.1 Notospermus geniculatus | reverse complement strand
AACCCCTGGTGGTGGCATTGGGAACCAATGTGTGCAATTCAACCTCGATCCAGGAAATTTTTGCCCGTACTCCTGGTAGCGAGGTTGAAAACGTTAGTGGCCGACAGAAATTCTACCAGGGGCGCTGCGATCGTGCGAAATGTGAAATTGGTGTACATATTACAGAGAAAGATCCTCCCGCTCGCACATTCCTTGAGGATCTTGGTTGCCTACGATCATACCGAGGGCCGACATGTAGGCCTACTTTTTGGTTGTCGGAGACCAGAAGGGGTTAAACCTGCTTACTATGAAAACCAAAATACATGTAGTCATATTTGCCTTTCATCATCTTCATGATCTTAATATGAATGAAAATTTTTAACTACTTCCTCCCGGGACAATAGCCGATAGATTATTTCTGGACAATGGGCCGCAGCAGACGACTTGGCAGAAAAACGTAAACAACGCTGACCTTGACCCTGCGACCTCTTACATCAATAGTTCAGTGCGGCAGTCCTCTCTGTATTGCCAATATTTCAGCCTGAAATTCAGTGAAATGTGAGATGTAGTCATCATGGCTTCAGAAGATTATTGTGGTTTAGTGCAGAGCACTTAGAAGTTGTGAAGTTTTGGAGAAAGAATCGGTTTTCAACATTTTGAGTGTGTTATTTACAAGGTTGAACTTGAGAATTATGTCGATATCGCACTTTATGAAGTGGCATGCGATAATAAAGTGTTATCGCTTTTCTGCGGAAGTATTGCGGGCATTTTATGAGGTATCGCTCACGCAGTTTCTGGGCATGTGGGTCAAAAATAAGAAATGATTTCCTTGTTTGTTCCGTTTCACGTCCAGGAAATTGCTGGTTAAAAAACTCAAACTGCTGTCCTGGGAACTGGTATTGCACACTGACAGACAATGCTGATCTTTAGGGCAAGCAAAAAAATCTTCAGTTTATCGTCCTCCGCCCACCTTTGGACACGACCCCCCCCCCCTATTAATGCTATGGCTTCGGCCCTGATGGAAAAATCAAATACATACAAATACAAACACTGCACTGCACAGTAGGAGCAAAGCCGATAATACATGTAGCTTTCCGTAGTCAAACACGATGAGAANGGGGGGGGGGGGGGGGGCACACCCGGCATGCATCTCCCCTTTCGGCCAACAAATCTGTAAAATTGACAGTGAAATTCTGAAATCTGGAGTACTTTCATTGAAATTCACTGCAGATTTCAATGTTTCTAGCACAGTGCGCCCCCTCTTTTCTGAAATCGTGGATCCGCTGCTGTTGATGGGGAAACATTTTACGGATCCACCGGTCTATCAGGTGTTGCCTTTGATATCCGATGGCAGGTTGATAGTTCATGGCCACTATCGGATTTCTGAGTCATATTCTCCTGGTTAACTTGATTGAATGGTTTGAGGGAATAGTCTCGCAATGATAACAGGCTCCACCGTCGATTCAATCTCAGGAAATATGGCATCGTGTCTCTGGTTTAAATTTAGATTCACTGAATCCTGTCGCATTCCCTAAAAGGCCTTTGTAGGCTAGTGCTGCCATCTAATGGACACAGCAAGCAACACTCCCAAAACAATAATATTTGTAATAATAATGTGAGTTCCTATATAGCACATTTCCAGTTGAACTGCTCAATGCGCTTTACATTATTACCCCAGCTATAGGTCTGTTCATTCCAATTTCATTTCTCCACTCCCTGGGGAGTATTACAGGGCAGCCGATTTCAGCGCTCTTCGACTAACATTCACATGGACCATTACTACCAGCCAGGTACCCCTTTTTACACCTGGGTGGGGTGAAGTAAGTGAGGCAAAGTGACTTGCTCAAGGTCACAAGCGAGCGTGTCTTTTTTCTTGGTCAGGACTGGGAATCAAACCCGGGACCCTCTGACCTGGAGTCCATCTCGCTGACCACTACACCACGCCGCTCCTTGGGGTGGACTGCTATAAAACTTCACCATCCCAACATCTGTCCATGAAATTTATACATAGTTATGAACTTATCACGGATCCTTATACGTATACGGATTGAAATGTGCACAAAATTTGTCCTCGTTGTACAGAAATCTATCCGCGTATAAGGATCAGTGATAAGTCGCTGATCTCAAACTCCCTATTACCAGTATTATAGTAAGGAATTATGGATGCACAGCTGTGGTCCAACGCCGCAGACAGTAGCCCAGCAATCCATTTTATCAGAACGAAAATCTGATTTTATTTCCAGTCTGGTTATTGATCAGTTCTTTTATGAGATGGGAATGCAAACAGATGTCGTCTGCATCTTGTGAACGTAAACAAAATGTATTTTTCAAGGAATAAGGGCTGCGATGGTTGCAAGTCGGGTGCAGAGAGGATGGAGATGGAGGGATTTCTGTTCTTGGAAGGGAACGCTAGTCTTATTATGGGGAAATGTATACTAAAGACGTTTCACTTCAGATCTGCAATGGTGGCAGATCCGTCAAGCGTATCCCACAGTAGAAATGCAGGAGGAAACCAGAACTGCCATAGAAAACAGGGGCGGATCCACGATTTCGGAAGAGGGGGGCGCACTGTGCTAGAAACATTGAAATCTGCAGTGAATTTCAATGATTTGCTCCAAATTTTAGAATTTCACGGTCGATTTTACAGATTTGTTGGCTGAAACGGGGGCGTGCGCCGGGTGCGCCCATCCCCCTTGGATCCGCACCTGGAAAACATCTAATGGTTTTAAAGGCACAAGAGTTATTTCAACTGTCAGCTGTTCTGATCAATGCTCACCTCCATGAGATCAGGAGGAAGAGGACAAATGTGTCGTCCGTCTGCTATCCGCACATGTCCTTGGCAATATTGATCGTACCGTCTGAGAGCGTAAACAACTCTTTGAACGGATGATCACTGCGCAAGGTCTGGATGGAAAAAACTCATTGGATCTGTGCCGTAAGGGAATTGTTGAATGTTGCAAGTGGGTTCTTGTACAGACAAATATTGACAGCATGATGGCTATTTTTGGTTACAGTTTGATGGTGAAATCTAACACTTGATCCGGCTTTCGTCGTTTTAGATGACATCATTACCATCACAAGAAACGTGTCAGCAGGGTTCTCCACAGGGTTTGAAACAGACCGGGCGATGGTGACGTCACACGGTTACTCATCGGAAGCCGCTGCCGCACGCGTGTCCTCAGGGGGGTCCGGAGGCCTCCCCCATAAAAATTTGCAATCTAGAAGTCCTGAAATGCGATTTCCCGGCATTTCAGAGCACAAACCTAGCTCCTGTCGGTGCTTGGAAAACCTCAGTATTATTTAAAGTGAATAATTTTGAACGGGCGGCAATTTTTTTCGATCAGGCGGCGGATTTTTAGACCAGGCGCTGAGATCAACCCCGCCTGCATTTTAGAACGGGCGCCGCGCCCATTCTGTTACACTACTGGAGAGCTCTGCTTGTGATCCCATGTGAGCTGTCGGAATGGGGTAGTGAAGTATCCACCATCGTATACCTCAGTTACAGCGAGGTCATTTCTCAAATCTGGACCGCTCTGTATCATGACAACATTTATTATTTGCAATGAATATGACATACAGGAGTCATATTGTGCAATATTGGGTAATAATACAACTCTTTAATTAAAAATTTTGTTACGACCCTGGATAAACCGCCAGGGACGGCAGGATTGGCCGTGGTCAGATGCCTTGATAGTCATGTGTCAATGAGCTTTGAGATCGTGTCAGTCAACACATGAGTTTCAATGTATTATACTATCTACATTAGGTAAAAAGTTGATAAACCCTTGGACAACCCTGGATACTAGATGCAGGCCTAGGAATGACTCTACAAAGCATGAATTCTCATCCAAGGAGCAAAGTATTGATGCTTTCTTGAGGCAGTTTTCCTGGTATAGGGAAGAATATAAGAAACGTAAAGCTGAAGATTAGCTTTTCAAGTGATGAACATTGGTTTTCCTTTGCATGTTGACGAACTTCTTCATCTCCTCGTCAAGTATGTAGGATGTTTCATATCTGACAAAAGGGCCTTCCTTCGGCTCTGCTTGCAACTCATAAATCCCACATCTTAAAGGTGCTCTAGTTTGAATTGTAAACATTACGGTGTGCCACCTATTGTCAACTTCTGGCACTAACAAATCAGATAAAATCGAATTAAATCTCGCCTTTCACAACTTTTTGTTTGTTTTTGAGCGTAAAATCATAAATATATTTCAGTTGCAAGAACATTTATCAAGATAGATATAAAAATAGATAACATTAATGTTTTGGTATACATGGTGCTGCCACCTGTCGGAGGAAAAATAACTATTATAATCAACCATGTAAATAAACAAACCGTAATGTTTACAATTCAAACTAGAGCACCTTTAAACCTAGCGTACATCACACTTGCGACTGGAGACAGTCACCACTGAACTACCTGGCGACTGGGAGGATCTAGCTGGAACTGGAGGCCACTGATCAATCGCCAGAAGTGGTTGATGTACGCACCCTTGCGACTCGCTGAAACTGAGATTTTGCCTAGTCGCCGCCAGTTGCACATGTTCAACTTTCTAGCGACTAGTTGTACCCGGTTTCGTTCAGTCGCTGCGATGTACGCGGGCTTGCGACTGATCGGTCCAGTTTTCTGAACAAAACCAAGCCTCATCGAGTACCAACGCCCCGGATGTTACCCGAGTTGCTACCAGTCGCATTAGTGCGATGTACGCAGTCAGGACATGACAACTGATTGAATCCTCCTACTTTTACCGAGTTGCTGAATTTGCGATGTGCACGCAGCGCGTACATCGCCAGCGACTGATCTGGAGCCATGTTCCCGAAGCTATCGTTACGTTAGCGATGTCGTTAAAACTGGGAAAATGCATAGCGTAACGAGATCGTTAACCTAACGACGGCTTCGGGAACATGAGCCCAGATCAGTTGCTTCCAGTCGCAAGCATGGCAAGTGCGATATACGCCTGGCTTTAGACTCTAAAATTGGCTTACATGTATATTGCCTTTTGTGGTGTGTCAGCTAATCTAGGGGTGTCAGATCTGTTCCGTGTTTACTATTCAGTTCATTTGTTTATGTGCTGTAAATCACGGTGGCATAATCTTGCGTCAGACAAAATATTGATATCTCCGGGTTCTACGTTATGGGGATTTTGTTGTCTGGTTTTGATA
Source organism: Notospermus geniculatus (assembly GCA_002633025.1). Taxonomy (NCBI): domain Eukaryota; kingdom Metazoa; phylum Nemertea; class Pilidiophora; order Heteronemertea; family Lineidae; genus Notospermus; species Notospermus geniculatus. Next base: position 64,262 of record NMRB01003295.1, on the reverse strand, counting down.
GAACATGCAAACTCGCATGTAACTGTTATCATTCAATTGACGGAATTGTGCAGACTATTGTCATTCTCCTGTTTCCAACGAAAACCTTAGTTCAGCTTCCTCAGAAAGTGAAGTCATTGCACTTTAACAGCCAGAGAGCGGGGTACAGACACGCACAGCTTGAAGCTTAGTGCAGTCATGCTCCAAAGCACGTCGTCCCTCGATCCGATTCCTATCAGCGGCAAGTGGTGGCATCTATTGACTTTCGTCAGTCAAACCAGGCAGTGCTCGATAGTGTTGCTTCATCTTTTGGCCGACTATGTTTTGATGTATTTCTAAAGAGTTATCATGATGTACCAAATACAGTTGAACCTCTCTATTAAGGACACCTTCGGGACTTACAAATGCTGTCCTTAATTGAGAGGTGTCCTGATTATAGAGGTTGAAATGAATAGAAATGACCAGGCTGGTCTGAGCCTGGGGAGGTGCACATTTTTGTGAAAGCGAACTCCTCCCGCAGCATAGGCATGAAATTTCTACGCTGAAGAGTAACACAAAGGTGTGCTCCGGAGGGGGATCTCGGGGGCCTTCCCCAGAAAATTTTGGAATCTAGATGCTCTGAGACGTATTTCAGTGCAATTCTTAGCCAAAATTTACATGAATACAAGGTTGATGTTTTTTCTGCTTGACCAGAGCGGAACTCTCTTACCGCTGTGGGGAGGTGCACGTGCACCCCCCCCCCAGCCTACGCCCCAAATTGGGACTGAACATTGGTGTCCTGATTAGAGAGGTGTCCTTCTGGCAGAGGTGTCTGTTAAGGGAGGTTCCACTGTACTTGCCAGCAAAAAGTATTCGACACATATAAGGTTCCGGACGACGTGATATAACGTCCTACGCACTGTGTACGCCGTTTCCTTGCAAGGCGTACTATTAAAGTATTACGCCCTACGCGAGCTGCGATCCTCGGGTGTTTTCGGGGGTTCCCCGGATTTCGTAATGACGTAATAGTACGCCATATCCAGTTAACACGTTGACTGCCGGCTACGATTATACTCGTAGTCACTGATCTCCTCCCCATTGCCAGCTACGACGATTATACTCGTAGTAGGGCTAAAGCATTTTCTGTTTAAAATGATGATAAGCTTGGCAATGACGAAGAGCCTTCCATCATACTGGCAGCGGGGGATTGACCAGATGTATGGGAACACGCCAGAGGGCGTACAGCTAGGACTTTAGTTGGCAATATGAAATAACTTGAAATAGGCCTGGGGGTCATGGCAATGGCGGATGTCTAAGCCCGGTGGTCGAGTGGTTAGCGCGCTCGACTACCAAACTGTGCAATGGGTCGGCGCGGGTTCGATTCCGGGCGAAGGCATGTACAAAAAGTTGTGAAACATTAATGCAGGGTCCGTCGGATGGGACTAAAAGCCGTGGTCCCTTGTACCTGAGTGTCTATGCCAGGGCAAGTAAAAGACCCCACACAGGTGGACAGTAGCCTGTCGTGGACTCCATACCTCCGGCAAAAATCCAACAGGGTTACGACGCCGGTAATGATATAGATATTTTGGCCATGGCAGCGAACGTGAAGGGGTTGGGCATCAGTGAAGTAGGCTAGATTCATTTTGCTCACTAAAGATCTATATATAAGAAGACTGTGTGAGTGATCCAACTCAAAGTTAGCCTACTGGCCTGCAGAAGCAGTTTATAAAGTATCAAGCAATTTATAAACATATCATATTCATTATCTGTGTATATCAACACAGGCTAAAGTACAAAACTGTTTTCACTTTGTAATAAATTTTATTCTTTGAATTCTTGCCAACTGTATTAATAGCTTGTCTTGATTCATGATGTTTTCCAATGGAGCAAAACCCATAAATTCACTTCAGGCGGACGCGCTTCAGTACTTTTATATAAAGAACAACAAGAATGAGTGCAAAGTAGTTTTGATAGTGCTAAATGGTACATATGTACCCCCAGGCTCCAGCCAGAATCTTAGTTGGAAGTAAAAAAGCACTATAAATACATGTAGTGACAAAGCTCGTTTTAAAGTGCCTTTACGCATTCCAAAGTTCTCATGAAATCAATTTAGTGCTCCCTGTGGCTATAGTATCAAAATATTGCATTTTGAGATTATTTTGAACTTTGTCAGGCCCTTCTAATAATATGCATTGTTGTGTGTACAGTCAATACGTCATAGGAAATGTACAGCAGGCCTCACATGCGGATGGTTCTGAAGGCGGTTCAAAACCGTGCTGAATCGCCCTAAATGACAGTGGTTTGGTGCGGCACAAGTAGGTGAAAACACGGTGTGGATTAAGGTGGTGATGCGGCTGTCAGCAATGTAGACATGCGGTACAACTGTGGTCAAACGTGTTGTTAGAAGGGTGATGTACGGTGTTATCACGGTCATGTACGGTCCATATGCGGTCCAGGGGATATTGCGAGGTGGCCACAAGGTGTTGGGGGGGGGGGGAATAACATGGTAGCCATTTTTTCAGCGGTTCTGAAGTGTTGTGAAAGGTGACAACAAGGTAGCAGCAACTCAGTGATTCCCGGTTTTGAGAACCACCGTGAAAATATCAAACATTTTGAAAATCCTGCTGTTCCAAAAACAAGGTGGCGGTCAATGGCAACACATCCTCACGGTATCTAAGGCAGTGTCATTACCGCCCTCATGACTATCAGAACCGCCCTCATGTGAGGCCTGCTTATTAAGAGGAAACCATGGTCAATCGAAACCTTATCTATCTGTCAACACCTTGATGGCATTTTGCCAAGACTAAACTGGGAAATAGTAATGAATAGGTGAGGCATTTTGTAGTAGTTTCAGGTATATCGGCACGGAACATTAACTCCAAATGACAGATAGCTAAATTCAGTTCCAGAACTTATAAAAGAACTTGTTTTGGTCCCATTTCTCTCATCCTTGGCGCTATAAAAAGCACCGAACAATAACGATAGTTGACAAGCTCACGACCTAATTTCATTCTGTTTGGCACACTGATCGATATTGTCACTATATATAGCACGGATACGGTTAAAAATAGCGGGCCATTAATGCAAGACAAGAGAACTGTGTGGTAAACATCCGCCAAGGATGGTGTCTGCTCCAGGCAATATTTTGTTTGGGTTTTGTACCTTTACCGAAGCTGTAAGTTTTCCGCCCAAAATTAATTATGAGTTTGGAGGAGATGTCATTGAGTACTGAGTTGGTGCTCCTGTGGGTTTGTGAAGCCAGGCAGAGGGAGGATGTTCTTGGACAGTGAAGAAGTGCAGCACAAATTATGGCTGCACTCTTTAAAACCAATGTACTTCTAAGACTGGAGCACAAAAGTCACCGCTTGTACTCCATTAAGACTGGAGCACAATAAAGTCGGTAGTGTCCTTCTTTAAGGCTGGACCGGGAGGCTGGAGCACAACAAAGTCACCAGTGTACTCCTTTAAGACTGGAGCACAATAAAGTCACCAGTGAACTCCTTTAAGACTGGCGCACAGTAAAGTCACCAGTGTACTCCTTTAAGACTGGAGCACAATAGTCACCAGTGTACTCCTTTAAGACTGGAGCACAATAAATTCACCAGTGTACTCCTTTAAGACTGGAGCACAATAAAGTCACCAGTGTACTCCTTTAAAACTGGAGCAAAACAAATTGTAATGAAGATGAAGATGTCCAAACAAGGATTACAATGCTGGTGAGGTTGCCTTATGTGAGGTTGTTCGAACCCTGATTGAATTTACAGGATCACGCTACAGTTTATGTGCTATAATAGGCCTTATTCATCAGAACTTGCCACAGAACCTCAAAGGGTTAACTGTAATGTTATATACTTGCAGCAAACAACTCGTCTGCGTCTGCATACTTTTTCCACCGCTGAAAGAAGTCAGCATTCTGACATTGTGGATGTTTATCTGTCGAGCGGCTTTACGCTGTGAATCACCTCCCGCAGATTCTCCTCCGTGTGTTTTCTAGTGAAAACACACCGTCTCCCGCTGTTCAAGGCGAGAGTTAGGAATGCTTTCTCATCATCAAGTACATCAGCATTTTTCGATGATATTTTTCTTGATCTCAGCGGTGGCCAGAATGTTTTTGCTTCAGCAGGGTGTGTAATCGGAACATATTGTGTTTCAGGGAATTCCTATGAAACCATTAGCAGAAGAAAACTTTTTCGCCACTCACGAACATCGATTATCAATACCAAGACTTTTGAGAATTGGTAAACACCTTTAAAGGTTACCTGAGAAGCTTCCCAGCACTCAGCCTCTCTGGAAAGATGTTGGAGTAAAGATCATTTCAGTGAAAGTTGTATGAAAATTGGACCATTAATTACAGTGTTATACCAAATTTAAGGTGTTGTTTCTACCTGACAACCAAACAACTTGGTATCCATGGCTGTCCAGGCGGCGGGTTCGTGAGGTAAATTGTGCTGTGCAGAAATTCTAAAATTGCCCTCAGAATCCATATTGAGGGAAATAACTGCAGTACGACTGACTGAACAAGAAAAATACATCAAAACTACACCTAACTGCCCAAGTTAAATGAGTTATTTTGATGTTTTTTGCATGTTTACAAAGTCCAATGACATCAAATGTGCTGTTCTCCGCTGCCTGACATGGTTGTCAGGGGTATGTAGTAGTCCTATTTAAATTGCCATAACTTTGTAATGGGTGACCCGATTTTCATGCGGTTTGCAGTTTCATGTTGCCTGACTAATGCTCTATAGTATTACGCAGAAAACCAGAAGTCGATAAAAGCTTCTCAGGTAACCTTTAAGTGCTGTCCGTCTGGTGGACTCAGTTCAAGAACTTCCAAATCTACCTGCATATCGGCACATGTTTCATAATCTGTCAATAGGTGTCACCAACACTTAAAGGGACAATGAGAAGTGACAACATAAGCCACTTGTCACTTTTGCGGAGTAGTGTTGAGTGTTGAATGTTGAGTGTTGGGCTCAAGACCGAGAGGTCATGGGTTCGATTCCCGGCTGAGCTGCCATTTTGTATTCTCAACTGGTCTGAAAGGATCAAGTGATGCACTGAGTCAATCTCGTACCCAGAGTTCAATGCCACATTAAACTCTGGAAAGGGCTAGACCGGTACTACTTTGACACAGTGCAAAATGCATTGTTGGTGGCGGATGAATTTCTGACCGTTGCACAGCGAATTGCGTAGGGATTCGAAAGAGTTCGTTCTTTTTTCCATAATAAAACATCGAATACCCAACGGAATGTTAAAATAGTAGTAATTTTACAAATACTGGAACAAATCTTAATTTTCGGTGTGCTTATTTTATCAAAGAATTTGTGAAATCGATGAGCACAAGAATCTTGTGCTGGGTTCCAGCCCTTTTCAGAGGTCTTAGCCAAGGAACGATGGTGGCAACCTCTTCAGATTGGCACTGAGTCAGCTGCTCCTTGAGTTCCCCAGAAAGGCCTGAAAATATGTTTGAGATGTATTATACAGTGAAGAACACAATAAAAAGTCTTCAGTTAGGCATGCCAGCTAGGTGCAGATCTGGGGGCGCACCTGGCGCGCGCCCCCTTTCGGCCAACAAATCTGTAAAATTAACCGTGAAATTCTGAAATTTGGAGCAAATCATTGAAATTCACTACAGATTTCAATGTTTCTAGGACACTGTGTCTCTTCTTTTCCGAAATCGTGGATCCGCCCCTGAGCTTGTCCACCAGTCAGCACACATGTGCACACTCCTGATCCCATTTTTAGCTCACCTCTGTGAGGTGAGCTTCTCCCGTGGTGTGTCGTCCGTCGTCCGTCGTCGTCCGTCGTCGTCGTCGTCGTCGTCGTCCGTCGTCGTCGTCGTCCGTCGTCGTTAACAGGGGTGGCACGTTTCTAAACCGCTTGGGTTACAAACTTGAAATTTGGTGTACAGGTACCCTATGGTAAAAACTATCTCTGGACCGAAACTTGGCGCTGCTGCTTGTACACTC
>NMRB01003295.1:22879-47613 GCA_002633025.1 Notospermus geniculatus | reverse complement strand
CGATCCCCGTAGTTACTAGGATCAAAATACCTACAAACCTCGCTTATTATGATAGTTGTTACTTGCCATACAATTATTCACAAAAAATCTGTAAATATTTTTGAATTAAACAAAGAATGTTAAGCCAGTCACTTGGGACTTATTTTATTCCTACGCTGTGATGAGGTCGCGGACGTACACGTCGGCCAAATCTGGCCGATGTGATGCGTTCCACGGCTACACAGGTCTGTGCAAAAGCAGCCTCACGCAAAGCAGTCTCGCGCAGCCTGTGTGTACACAATGGACCTGCACTGCTGCGTGGCAAAGACGGTAAAATTGTTCATAAAATATTCTGAATATGCTCAGTAGACTGAGGTATCCATATCTGAGCCCTGTTGGTCCTGAATCGCTGAATATCAAAAAAATTGTACCGGTATGAAAAAATTTGATTGAGTGCGGTGGCATAAGTCAACGAAGTCATTGCCTGACTTGTATGCATCGTCTGCCAGTGGCAGATGATTTATATGTTGACATGGTCAATGGCCTGTTGATTTCGCAAATTACTACAATAATGTCCAGGGTTGCTGCGTGATCTAGGCCAGCAGCAGGCCCCTAGATCTGCCCTGCCAACAGATGTAAACATCTGCATGAGAATATGGATCAAAACAACAGAAGCGGATGACCCCATTTTTTAAATTGATAAAAAATCAAATAATTCATGTTGAAATCGTGTGATATTGAGAGATTTCAAGCAATTATTTCACAATGTTTTGGGCATCCTGCCAAGGTGTGTTGAAAAGTTGGCAAATATTTTGTGCATATTGTGCAATGTGGAGGAAGACTTTGGAAAACCCACAATGGTTAGGGATAAAACCCGGAATGAAACGAAACGAATTGAAATCCACGAAATCATCAAAATGGGACTCGCAAGGAATTTGAGAATTAACGTAGGCCTAAGTGTCATTTTGTTGCAGATTTATGCTTCCGCCATGGCATTGACGTTTTTTCGACATACCACACAAAATCAAATTGAATTATTATTTTAAAATCAATCAGAATCATCATATACGAAATTCCCTTCCGTGCTCCTCAAGTTACCGCCAGTTTTTGTTCTGCGTTTTCTTCACTCATTCGGTTGGTGCATAAAGCAAGCGTAAATGTCGGAGCAGATTCTAGGTTAATCACTTATAAATATTGGTATTACAGGAAGACATTAAAACGAAAATAAATTGGTGCAAATCATGCCCATTTCGATGATTTCATTTCGTTTCGTTTCGTTTCATTTCGTTTCGGGTTTTATCACTAACCTGGACCAATACCTTCTTCCCTCTAGTGGGAATCAAACCCACAACATTAGCAGGTAACGGCTCCAGTGTTTTCACTATGCCACTCTGACAATTCCACAGGATCTTCTGACAGAAGACCAAAGAAACGAGTCAGGAATTGCCTCAGAAATGATGTTTTGCATTTCAGGCAAAGCTTACTGCTACAGCTTCTTCCAAATCCAAACCACCAAAACCTAACTCAGCATCCAGCAGACGGCATCTTGTCAAAGTTTTCTACAGACTACCATCCTTTGGTATTGTTTGGAAAATATTTGAAGAAAGATTGTTCCTATCAACCATCTGAAGAATGTTTCTTCAAATTCTTTCCAATTCATCGCCAAGATTTTTAAAAAACTTCAGCAGAAGATAATATTGTCTGCTCCAACCTGGAGGCAGACGAGCTAAATTCAGTGTTGACAAGGAAGGAATATTCACATCTCAGCCAATAACCACACAGCACTGACTGTTTTGTCTCTATTTCCCATACATGTACTTCTAGCAAAAGTGCTGAATATCATAGAGTGCATCATGATTTGCCTAACCAACATGCCGGCAATGCAGTGAGGTTTTGGAGTAGATCTGAAGTGATTTGAACCAAAGTTCGCCCTGCAGAATATCAATATTCAACAGCTCTCTGCATAGTTTGGGAATATTGGTCTCTGTGAAGTGCGCCCGATGCCAGATACGCAATATCTACTGCGCCGTTCGTTTCCGCCGCCGCCGTGAGAGCCGACAAAGGGATCGGACTGCCATTGCCGAAGTGAAGTCCTTCGGGGTCATTCGGTACATTGGTTTTGTTTTCCAGCTCATAAGGATCCTCAAGAAGGGTATGGAAATGACAATCATTTAGAATTAGCGTGAGCTGCTGCTTGTCACTGGTGCAACAAAATCAAATGGAATTTGCTGAAAAAGGAATCTGTTTTACTGGGCTGGTAGGAAAACCTTAAGATCGCCGTACACGATACATTTTTTCCTACGAAATATTTTGTAGGAATTTATTTTACCGTCTATGACCGAAACATCGTCCCATTTTTGTCGTATAGGAAAAAATCCTGTAGGTTCTGTCCTATTTTTTTCTTGTCCAATAAAATGCTATAGGAAATAATTCCTATCGTGTACGCCGTGGCAGCATATTATTGTACAACTGACACATTGTGCCCCATGTAGTTCAATCCTACAAAAGATATGACCCCGTGACGGGGTCATATTTTTCGTCACACACAATAGAATTTACGCTGCAATGTAATACATGTACTTCCTAGGAAATAAATGGGATCATCTATGGTGCCATGTGAAATATTTCCTTCCAATAAATTGGATGAGAAATTGTACGAAATATTTCGTAGGAAAAAAATATATATCGTGTAGGCCTACGGCGGCCTTTATAGGAAACCAGATGACTGCTGTCAAAATTCGACAGAATCAAATGAAAACCGTTCAGTGATTGGTTGAAAATGAACGGCAACAGAGAGACACCGGATGCAATAACATTTCTGAACATGTGCATGTAGCCTATTGCAGAACATGGCATCACCGATAAATAAAGCTTCAGGCTTTCTGTCTGACATGACAATCCCATTTGTTTTTCGTCGTCTCTCGGTAATCATCCAACTTTGTCATTGTACCACTAGATGGAGCCGTTGGATCAAGTCGTTGTGATGTTGCAAGGTTCTGGGGTCTGTCATGGCTCAAGCCAAATGAGGTGTGAAATGATTGAAGAAATATAAATCGGGCAATGACGTGATTTGTTTCATGAGTCATTCTGAAATAACCACTGCTATTTTGTGATTATGTCGAGTTCCCACCTATGTTGAAATTCCCAGCTAAATGACATTCACATTTCCTTCCTTTGTCTTAGCCAGGAGACCAAAGTAGGTGATAAAGTTGACCATGGCCCGTATTCTAGAAGCTGCCTTTAATTAACTCTAAGGTCCACTTTAAGCTTTTGTATTCTGCCCTGTAAACAATAGCTAAAGGTAAACCTTAGAGTTAAGGAAGGTTCTAGAATACGTCACACGCAGTAAAGGGTGTAAATGTCGTCTCATCCTTTGGAACAGGGCACCCAGTATGTAGGCAGGGCCGTATTTAATAAGGGGGGCACTGGCAGGGGGCAATGGCCCCCCCAGAGTCAACCAAAAACGTGATTTATATGTGGATTTATTTGGGCAAAAACGGCAAAAAAGGTCTTCTGCCTCCCCCCGACAGAGAGGCTTTTGCCCTCCAGGACCAAAAAGCTAAATACGGCCTTGCTAGGCTGCCTGAAAGGGTCAGGGGTTAGGGTTAGGATTAGGACTAGGCCAACTCCCACATCCCTCTCCGTCATTAAAAAGAAACTCGATCACTTAAAAAAGCTTGAAGCTGCATTCTATTCTACCTCAATTCCTTCCCTCAGAATCACCTTCTACCTCAATACCTCCCCTCAAAATTGCTTTCTACCTCAATTCCTTCCCTCAAAATTTCTTTCTACCTCAATTCCTTCCCGCAAAATTGCTTTCGACCTTAATTCCTTCCCTCAAAGTCACTTTCGACCTCAATTCCTTTCCCTCTCTCTCATGACAGGACTTTTCACTACACGAAAGGGTATCACACTTTCACACAACTTAAGACCGATGGTCATAATGTTACAACTTACATTACGGTACTTCAATTTTACATACCAGGCTACGCTTATTTGCAACCATTCACATCTTTCAGGTGAGCATTATTATATTGAAATCAAAAATAGATATATTTTTGCTGAAATGAAGCGTAATAACAAGAAAACATAATACAAATCATTCACAGTTTCCCTGCTCAGCTAATTTGGAGAGTGGATCATATATGAAGTCAAAAAGGGTGAATTCTGCAGAAGAAAGACATACTATTAATAAGCAAATTGAAAGTACAAATGTAAAACCTAACACTTCAAAAAGCCCTGGGCCTTCCCATATTGGTCTTCCCATTCACAGCAAGCTGCTGCAACTCTAGAATGTGGAACATAGTGACGTCACCATGATGTCTGAGTCATGCAACAGGAATAGAGCATGATCTACGTCGCTTTGAACATGGAGGAATTGTACTGACATAATTATGGTTCCCGATCAATCAGATCGGGAACCATATTGTTTTTGGTCATGGTGTCTGTGTGTGTGTGTGTGTGTGTGTGTGTCTGTGTGTGTGTGTGTCTGTGTATCTGTGTGTCCGGTCTGTCACACCTTCATATCTCATCTCCTTGAACAGCTAGAGCCTTGGAAACAAATCCTACCCCTAGGTTTGTCAACCTGGGCAATCCAATGAGCCAATAATTTTCAATCTCACATGTCTCCATCATGATGTAATCAACATATCGGACTTGACATTTTGTCTGTCACGCTTTTATCTGATGGCATAACTCGGCTCCTTCAACACCTACAGCAATGGAAATAAGTTCTACCCTTAGGTTTTCATACCTTAGGAATTGAATGGGCTGATTACTTTTGATGTGAGATGTTGGGATCATGGTGATATCGATATCACGAATTTGATATTTTCAGATAACTTGCCACACTGTCAACTGAGCAACATGAAACAAGTCTTAGTTCATGCCTACTTATCCAAGGACTGGACTATGTTGAAATTCTCAGCCTCAGGTTTCCGGGTGTTCGAAATATCATGAGATTTTGATATATCAGACTTGATAATTTGAAATATCTCTGCCTGTGGTAAAGGTAGAGGCATGATATCACCCATACTTAGGTTATTGAGGATGCCCATTTCGATTATGCAATGACCTTGATGATCAGAGGTCAAGGTCAAGGTCAGAGGTCAAGGTCGAACTTGAAAATTTGAAATGTCTCTGCCTGTGGTAGTGATAGAGACATGATATCACCCACACTTTAGGTTATTGAGGATGCACATTTCGATTATGCAATGACCTTGATTGTCAGAGGTCAAGGTCAAGGTCAAACAATTATAAATTGTAATTTCTCTGCCTGTGGTCGAGATAGAGACATGATATCCCCCATACTTAGGTTATTGAGGATGCCCATTTCGATTATGTAATGACAATGATGATCAGAGGTCAAGGTCAAGGTCAAACTTGATAATTCGAAATTTCTCAGCCTTTGGTAAAGGCAGAGGCATGATATCACCCATACCTAGGTTATTGAGGATGCCCATTTCGATTATGCAATGACCTTGATGATCAGCGGTCAAGGTCAAGGTCATACTTTGATAATTTGATATATCTCTGCCTATGGCAGAGGTGGAAGCATGATATCACCCACTATTAGGTTACTGAGGATGCCCATTTTGATTATGCAATGGCCTTGATGATCAGAGGTCAAGGTCAAGGTCAAACCTGATGATTTGATTTGAGCACATCAAAATGGCTGCCAGCAGGCTGCCTATCATGCCTGTAAGGTCCTCTTAACAAGCGGGAACCATCAGACATTTACAATGTCATCTTGTTCCTCCATGCTTTGAACTTCCATAACAAGATTTTTGTACCTGCCACATTTTTTGTACAAAAACAGACTTGTAGGTCATGTGGGGACAGAATGGTCTCCATATGACAAGCGTGATGTTGTGTGCAAATCTCTGGCAGCTGGTATTCCTGGTCAGCATAATATTACCATCCTATTATTGGGATCATATCATGCATGTCACAGGGTCGGATCCCTATTTTTGGCAGAGCAATAATGATTTTTTAGCAAGAAAAATTTAATCACATAAAAATTCGAGCATTTTGCTCTCAGATGCCAGGAAAATGCACCTAAAGCACTTAAATTATCAAATTTTTCTGGGGGAGGGCACCCCAGACTCCCCATAAAAATGAGTATTTTGCTCTCAGATGCCAGGAAAATGCATCTAAAAGCACTTGAATTGTCAAATTTTTCTGGGGGAGGGCACCCCAGACTCCCCATAAAAATGAGTATTTTGCTCTCAGATGCCACGAAAATGCATCTAAAAGCACTTAAATTGTCAAATTTTTCTCATAGTGCTCACAGCCTCCGTCGAGCTACGCCCCTCTTTCTAGCTGTCCACCCTGGATCCGACCCTGCATAATATTACCATCCTATTTTTGGCATCATATCATGCATGTCAGGTCAATCTTATTACCTCATTTCATCTGTCAGAAATGACAAGCTCTATTTGCAACAAACAGCTGCAAAAAACAATGAGTGACTCACAGGTTTTCATTGATAAACACTGCTGGAGGTTCTGAGAATGGAACAGCAGGGAATATTCACGTATTTTTCATATCCAGCATCAGCAACCAATCAGAACGCAACAGTGACTCATTGATGACACAAATTGCGTTGATCCGAAGATTTCCTGAAAGAATCCATCATAAAAAGTGAGGTGGGTGAAAACATTTCCAGGGTTGCAGATCTGGTGATGGCGATCATCTTTAACAGCTCGCTGGCATATTCATTGTGAAAAACCCCTTAGGGATGAGGTTGATACAGTTCTAAATACACTGGAGTTCTACCCCTTGAGGCAAAACGAAGTGGGAAGTAGGCCTAACTATCGGTTCGGCTCCTCATCAGTAGCAGGGGCGTAGCTAGGTTTTTTGGCCTAGAGGGGAGAAATTGATTGAGTCTGGAGGGCGATGTTGGAGGGGGTCTGGGGGTCCTCCCCCAGAAAAAAATTGAAAATCCTCATCCTCTCAGATGCATTTTCCTCACATCTGACACCACAATAACTTGGCTTGAAGAAGGGAAATGACCTTTTAGAGGAAAAATTTGCTTTGTCTATTTTTGCTCTGGGCCCCCTGCCCCCCCCCCCCCCACTAGCTACGCCCCTGAGTAGGCCTACTCAGCAAATAGCACAAAGGTCACAAAAAGTCCCCAATACAAATATCAATATTTGTGATTTTTAAGCAAGTCAATGGGAGGCCAAATTTGTGATTTTTTTTAACGGAGGCCATGCCGTTGTTAGTCCTCTGAATGTCAACGATTTCAAACCACACCTTAGGGACACTGATTCCCTTGCCAACAGCTGAACTACCAGTTAAATATCAAGTAAATATCAATGAAGGACGGAGAAGCCTTCGTCATGCCTGTAAATATCAGAGTAACTCTTGATGAATGGGTCTGCTTTAGGGCATGTCTTAATGACCAGCTAATGGCTAATGTACCCAAGGGATCTTGATACCATATGAAAGGACTGTGGTAATAGGTTAGGTTAATGAGTGAAGGGTCTTCAGGGTGCATTACAGCGGTTCTGAAGACAAGGGCTTTCAAATGTCAGCTAAGTGGTTACAATGGAGGCGGTTTTGGGTCTGGTTACAGGACGTAAGCAATGTCCCATTCATTTCTTGTTCCCTAAGAACCCCAGCGATGCGGTGGGTTAACGTGGAGGCGGTTTTGGGTCTGGTTACAGGACTTAAGCAATGTCCCATTCATTTCTTGTTCCCCAAGAACCCAAGCGATGCGGTGGGTTAAGTGGGGGCGGTTTGGGGTCTGGTTACAGGACTTCACAATGTCCCACTCATTTCTTGTTCCCTAACAACCCTAGCGATTCGGTGGTTAAAGTGGAGGCGGTTTTGGGTCTGGTTACAGGACCTCAGCAATGTCCCATTCATTTCTTGTTCCCTAAGAACCCCAGCAATGCAGTCGGTTAAAGTGGGGGCGGTTTGGGGTCTGGTTACAGGACTTCAGCAATGTCCCATTCATTTCTTGGCCTACCCACGAAATGTACCAGGGGCGGATCCACAATTTTGGAAAAAAAGGGGCGCACTGTGCTAGAAACATTGAAATCTGTGGTGAATTTCAATGATTTGCACCAGATTTCAGAATTTCACGATCAATTTTACAGATTTTTTGGCCGAAACGGGGGGCGTGCGTCGGGTGCGCCCCCCCCCTTGGATCCGCACCTGTGTACATGGTGGTAGAATCTTCTGTAACCAACTTGGTATCCCGCCATTCAGTAAAAGATGCGAATCACTGATTCTTCCCTGAAGGAAAATGATTCATGCTTCATTGGATATTGCATAATCAATATCAACGCCTTGCCGATGTTGTGAATGAGCATTCCCGGGGAAAATCCTCGATCCAGGTACGCGATTTACTGACAGCAATTTTCGATGAATGAGTCACCGTCTCTGTGAATGGATCATAAAAACACGATATTGCGCATGCATGCGGCATGAGGTGAGGGGAGCATGCGCTTAAACGGAAATCCTTGATTACTTTGGTGTGACAAATTCAATCAGACCCTGGAAGTTAGGAGGACCTAAATGAGTTCAGATTATTGGCAGAACCTGGGCAAAAGTGGTGAAAAGACAAATTGGCGCCATTTCTTGTGAACTGATGAATCATGATAATAAGATTTCATTCCTCTCCAGGCAGGGAGGTTCCAAGAAAGCTGATGCTAATGATGCCTAGCTTGAAGGGACTTTACCTCTTGTGGTCATCTTGGGAGGATTCTGTTCTCTTGATTCCAAAAAAGACAGTTTGTTGGGTAGAATCAGAGCCTAAGTCAAGGTGTTTTTGTAATAGGAAGACAATGCGCCATATGACTATTAAGACAGAGACTAGTAAATGCTTTTACTTGAATTTTGCAATACAAAAGCACTATGCAATGCTGTACAAATCTGAAGTAAAAGCATTTGCTAGTGTTTATTATTCATATGACCCAGAGTGTCAAACTGCCTGCAAATGATGGTAGGCCTACCGGTACATGTATCTCTGTACCACCACTGCCCAATCCTGCATAGACGGTTTCGAGGAAAATGGCCGCCCTATTGTCGTTTTTTTGCAAACACGTGTACTTTTGGCAAAGTTCCATCTCCGAAATTCGCCAAAATATTCACACTAATTGTTTGGTACATCATCCATGCACTGCTGTGTTCATGAAAGTGAAATGTGCATTTAGATCCAGAAACCGAAGTGTTATTTGAGAGAAATTAGGCCGTAAAAATTTGTAAACAAACGGGCGCCATTTTCCTCGAAAGGGTCTATTCAGGATTCCTTCTAGTAGGCCTAGCCTCAACATCATGAGAGGCTGACAGATTGACATGATATGGCACTCAATACTGGTACCTCTGTCTCCTTAATGGTGTCCCCTGGAGTTATTCTCATTAACTTGAAATCATTACCAATGCATCTTTCTATGACTAATAATATCATGAAAAAATGTAAAAAAATCATCCATTGATTCAATCCTTTTGATGTTGTGGTTATTCATCACTATTTCAATGAACAACTCATAAAACAGGATCAATTAGAGGATTGACCAGATCTGAATCGAAGCAGCAGCGTTGCTCTGTGGCATCTAAAAACTTTGGTCAGGCTTGGGGTTCTGCAGAGTTCTGTGGCATCTAAAAACTATGGTCAGGCTTGGGGTTCTGCAGAGTTCTGTGGCATCTAAAAACTATGGTCAGGCTTGGGGTTCTGCAGAGTTCTGTGGCATCTAAAAACTATGTTCAGGCTTGGGGTTCTGCAGAGGTCTGTGGCATCTAAAAACTTTGGTCAGGCTTGGGGTTCTGCAGAGTTCTGTGGCATCTAAAAACTTTGGTCAGGCTTGGTGTTCTGCAGAGCTGGAGTGGAGAGCCTGAGGCACATGAGGTGTTGTCTTTCTTTCATCTTGAGGTCTTGGTGTGAACACAACAGATAGTTTCAGCACCAAAGCTTTTTTGGATGGGTTCGCTTGCACCCGGAGTCTAGTCAAAGTGATACAATGCCATTGTCGCAATGTTGTGCAGTTGATTTGATAACTTTTGGTGGTCTCTTCTAGAGTTTCAGATTGTAAAGTTCCAGCCTGAAGAAGACCCCGGTTGGGGTCGAAAATTCGCAAAGATTCTGGAAATTGACTTTATATACTTTTGGTGTGAGGTGGTGTCATCACCCTTATGTTTGCAACAGAAAACTACATGTAGCAGGACATCAATGAGTTTGAATGGGACCCCATGCACAGGCACGGAAGATTTTTGGCAGAGGGGGTCAGGGCCGCCGAGGGCGGTCGTTGCAGGCGGGTGCCGAAGATCCCCGCACCGACGGGGGGTCGAGGCCCTACCCCAGAAAATTTTGAAATCTAGAAGGCCGTAGATGCGATTTCCTGGCGTCTCAATATCAAAACAGAAGCTTTTTTCTTGTGTTTGTTTGCTTCATATTGTCACAAATTATTGAGAAAAAAACAATTGGCGGTGGCGAGCAGGGGGGTCACGACCCCCCAAAACCCCTCCTCTGGATCCGTGCCTGCCATGAGGCAACGTGATTCTGGTGTGAACTGATGTCGTCATGCTTCAAGGCTTTGCAAGAGGAGATGACAGGACATCAATGAGTTGACGGCACGAGCTAGGCATAAATGGTTCTGGTAAGTCTAGTGTCGGCATTCTCCAAGGAGTGGCTTTGCAACCGAGACCACCAGCCGGACATCAGAAACTTTGATTGCTCTGAGGAAAATGTGGTTCTGATGTCATCATTCTCCAGGGGGACTTTGCAATATGAGATCAACAAGACATTGATCTAGGGTAGATGCCCGCGGTTCGATTGAATAGGTTATCGGCAAGTTATAACCTGATACTGGTTAATCACACTTCAATGATGCTTTTGCTATGAAGATGTGATAATCTCCTAGGAATCAATGGACAGTTTCATTATGTATGTATTGATCTATTGATCAGATCTGCTTTTGATGTTCTTAGACATGTTTCATCTCGATAACTTCACACCACTGAAGATCAAGTACGGTTTCCTTTGATCTACCTCATGCCTAGTCACTGTTTGGAAAAGTAACTCTTGCGTAGCAATAATTTCAGCATCACGCCATCGACTTTTGCATTTCAGCAAGTGATCGTCCACAGTTTGTTTCTGCAAATGGGTGGCGTCCACACTAGAGCGCCGACAACATTAGGAAGGGTTGCGGAAGCAAATTATGTCATTTCGTCATTCTTTCCGCGTCAATGACTATTGGGCATTTTGCCCTCTCCCGAAAGTGCAGTAACGCCGGGAAATGTTCAGGAATGACAAAGACAGTGAACGGAATCTTTCAAGAATATGCGGAGAGGTTGCTGAATGAATGCGGATTTACTAAATTTGCATTCCGTGTCTTGTCCGCGCCCTAGTGGACGCCAGGTTTTACTGAAGTAGTGGTCTACAGTAAACCACTGTGCTTTGATGTACTGTTCTTTAGACAGGCCTGGCAGCATTTTTGGACCAACTCCCTTAAGCCATTATAAAATACCACTGTTTTGCCCACAACTGTACAAACTCCTTTATTTTTCTTTTCTGTTGGTTCAAGCGATTCTTCCACATAGCCTGCAGACTAGTTTACATTCATCAGCATTGATAGATAACTGGACAATCAAACATTTCAGATTCATAAATGGTATTCCAACAGGATGTCCGCCAAGGCATCCTAATCATGCTTTGATGGCAAACGTGTTTTTGACATCATAGAAAGCTTTTCTGTCATCAAACTTTCATGTTGTTGATTGTCATTTTGTGCTCCATCAATGTTGCTATATTTGGGTGAATATCATCATGTTTCCCATTGAAGCTATCCGTATTGCTTGATCAGACACCGTTACAAAATACCCAATGCTCCATTTCGTGCAATATCCTCAGTAAATAACAATGTTGTCGCCTGGCCACCCGTAGGGAACGCTTGACAAATGGACCAGCAGCACGACATCTGCCCACGCATATCCCACGGCGACGGAATATGATCAACGAAGAAATATCGGTACTTTGAAGCTGAAATTGTTTCTGGCAGAGTGGAAGCAAAGAGGCGGGGTTAGATCATTTAAAGGCATGCTCCCATCTCAGTAAATGTTTGCCATTCTGTCTGCCGTTGTTAAAGCATCTGTTTGGCAACATTGAAATTGAAAAGTTATATTCTGCCGTTGTTACAGCATCCGTTCGACAACACTGAAATTGAAAAGCTATTCTTACTGTCAAATTTGGTGCAGATTACCAGGATAGCTGAGGAATAACCCCACAGTTGCTAGACTGTACAGGGTCGTATCATAAAGGAATCAACCATAAAGGTTTAACTGCGAACGATGAGCTTACTGAGGGATACACCTCATGTGTTGCCACCAGATGTCTCTCACTGCCTGAATTTTGGTTTTACGTAATAGGCAGGAGCTTCAACTTTTTTGTGGTGAAGAGGTACATGAACCTGCCAACATGATGCTTTGAATTCCATTTCTGACGATAANAACATTATCAAAACATGTTTTCAAATTGTTTTACAAAAATTAAGGCCTGTCTACACCATCTATATTTCCAAAACATTCTAAAAACATTGAGTTGCAACATGCTGTTTTGAGATTGTTGCACAGTGTGGACAGACTTGCAACAATTCAAAACATGTTTTGAAAATGTTCAAAACACGTCCACACTGTGCAACAATCCCAAAACAAGGATGTTGCAGATTTGTTGCAACTCAATGTTTTTAGAATGTTTTGGAAATGTTGATGATGTAGACAGGCCTTAACATTTGTAAAACAATTTGAAAACATGTTTGATAATGTTGCATGAGAGTGTACATGTAGACCAACCCGAAACAAGCCGCAACATTTCTAAAACAGTTTTCAAAACGTTTTGTCGCAGAAAAATGTTTTGAAAATGTTGATGGTGTAGACAGGCCTTGAGCTCTTGAAATGTTTGAAATCATTCTTATCAAAGCCTAGAGTTACTTCCCCTTCAGACCACATTGTCTGAAAGCGTAGCATAGCGAAGAAACCCTTGATGGTACAAGATGGAAAGTGAGAAAAGTGAGCTTTGTATTACATTTTTCCGTCAGGGCCGAAGCCATAGCATTATTGGCCCTGGTAAGCACGGAAGAGGCCATCTCAAGCTACTCATGTTCCTCACTTGGATGGGGTCTTTTACTTGCCCTTGGAAAGAAACAAGGTACAAAAGGCACCACGGCTTACTGTCCCATGCGACGGATGTGAAGAGCCGGGAATGAAATCCCGTATGGCCTGGGCTGGATTCAAACCTGGGACCTGCCGCTTGCTGAGCAGATGTGGTAACCACTAGGCTCAGTATCAGGGCTCCTCAAATTGAAAGTGAGCTTGTCTGTTGAATCGCCATTCACTGATCTTCTACACAGGCTCATTCTCCAGTGCTTCACGGCAACTAGTTGATATTCCATTACTTGTTGCTGGTCAAAAGGAAAAATCTGTCATCTAGTAATGGCGGTAATTGAAATAAATGCTCATTTTGTCATCATTACTATAAATATTCATCTGGTATAGTTTATGGGTCTTGTCTGTAAATGTGTCTGGATGTTAATTATTGTAATTATATGATATGCTTCCTCGCCACGCCGTTTAGCGAGGAGTAAGCTGAGTTCAGGACGAGGCAGAAATTCAGGTTGTTTCCCTGCAGACAGGTGAATTTTAAAGGTCTGTCTGTCTCACCTTTGATAATCGAAGGGCGATCTGCTCATCACCCTTCGAGAAATAGACAGGTCCACGGCGTATCCGCTGCCTCTTGAAGAGGAGGCCAATCAGAACCGGTGTTGTAAAATTTCCTCGTGGTACAAATAGTGGTAGCCGAAGACACGATATAAAGTGCAATCTGATTGGTCGACCGGTAAAGTTGGCATCGTGCCAAGATGGGCCATGGACCGATCTATTACTCAAAGGGTGATGTAAGATGTAACGTAGTGGTGAGCAGATCGCCCTTTGATTATCGAAGATGGTCTATCTACACCATCAACATTTCCAACACAATTCTGCGACAAAACATTTTGAAAAGTGTTTTGGAAATGTTGCGGCTTGTTTCGGGGTTAGTCTACACTCTTCAACATTATCCAAACATGTTTTCAAATTGTTCTACAAAAGTTAGGCCTGTCTACACCATCAACATTTACAAAACATTCTAAAAACATTTAGCTGCAACAAATCGTTTTGAAATTGTTGCACAGTGTGGATAGACTTGCAACAATTCAAAACATGTTTTGAACATTCACATGACATTTCTTTTAAAACATTTCTAAAACATTTTCAAAACATGTTTTGAACTGTTGCAAGTCCTGTCCACACTGTGCAACAATACCAAAACATTAAGGGTGTTTCAGATTTGTTGCAACTGAATGTTTTTAGAAATGTTTTGAAAATGTTGTAGTTGCGGAGTGTAGACCAACCCCAAAACAAGCCGCAACATTTCCAAAACACACTACACAAAGTTTTTTGGTACTCCTTTTTGGTACTCCTTCTTTCAGTATATTATCCACAACGTTTCTACCAGTGAGTGTTGGGAACACTGGTAGAAACCTTGTGGATAATATACTGAAAGAAGGAGTACCAAAAAACTTTGTGTAGTGTATTTTCATGCCCTTCTTAAGAATGCCATTCAAGGAATTTCCAAAACAGTTTTCAAAATGTTTTGTTGCAGAAATGGTTTGGAAATGTTGATGATGTAGACAAGCCTAGTCAGTAGCATGCAGCTAAATCTATGGTTGGCAAACATGAAACGTGGGCTTTTTGAATCAATGTGGCAGGCTGCCATTTCCGCATGTTTAACATTCAATAACATTTCACCAATAAATGTAGCCTAAAGCCAAGTCAACATTTAATCACATCTTAGTGGGAGGCGTAGCATTTCTTACGTTTTTCCAACTTAATAAAAAAATGTAATGAAAACACTTTAGAGTTGTGGACCTTTGGTGCTTTAATGTAACTTAATATTGATTCGTTATTACGGTAGTTGACAAAAGTGATTGGTTTTGTTGATGAAAAGGATAAGATTCGATCGGATATTCGTGGGAAGTGGATTGAAATACCAGCAAAAGGCTCTCCAGAAATCATGTCATTGCTGACCCAAACCATGTTGTGTTTTGCCTGTCAGAGTGGCATAGTGGAAATAATGCTACCTCTTTCCTCTGAAGCCTAGTTTATACTTCGACGCAAGACCATCGGCGTCCGACTTCGCGGAATTGATTCATAGTCCAGCGTACTTTAGCGACGGCGACACATTATGAAATGACTCAAGTAATTATAGCCTCGCGATCGGACGCCGACCAAATCGCACGACGGGCTCGGCGTCGTACTCAAGATCGCGCGTTGGTCGCCAGCGATGGTCGTGCGTCGAAGTATAAACTAGGCTTATGTCGCCATAAAGCCATTCTTCTTGTTTTGGAAAGGTCATGCCAGGATAGAACATAGATGCCTAACTTTGAAAAGAATCATACGATATGAGGTTCGGGTCTCTGACTAGCGGTCAGAGGTTCCCGGGTTCGATCCCACTGGGTGTGAGACTTTGGGCAAGTCTCTTTACCTCACTGGCCTCTCTCCACCCAGGTGTATAAATGGGTACCGCCGGTCGGAAATGCTCGGATTGTAGCGTTGAATGGGCAGCTCATCTGAGTTCTACCAAAAATAGATATCTACATGTATTTTTGGTTCTACTGAAAGGTTTCAGGACAGACTGGGGTTAAAGTGTAAAGTCGGATGAGAATGTAGTTGATATCAGACTATAACAGTCCAGACCAAACGCCTGATCAGGCCATATGGCTTCAACAAGCAACCTCTCCTGATGAGGCAATATCGGTAGCTTGATGAGGCAACCATCTCAAGAATCAGAAAGAAACAAAGCAGAAAGAAAGTGGCCGCAAGCAAAACAAAGTGTCATATGACTAAAAGCATGTGTTTATACCATACTTTGATCTCACCGTGCAATTCTCTTATCTACTGTGGAATTATGACGTAATCAGTGTGTCAAATCAAAAGGTGTTTTCCATTAGCAGAAGCTGGAGAATACCAGGATGTAGCCTCATCAAGCTACCTCCAATATGGCGGATGTTGCCTGATGAAGCCATCTGATGGAAAATCTGTTAAAAAACACCAACACAAGTTTGAATGAAAATACTTTTGTTACTGGTTGCTTTTAAATAGTGGATCACATGCTTTAGACTGAAAATCTTGAAGAAAAAAACATACAAGAAAAAACAGCAGGAAATTATCCACATGGCTTCTAGCCTGATCAGGAGATGGCCTGATCAAGCGTTTGGTCTCGACTGATAAACCCAAACTTTAACTTTTTTTATGAGATGAAATTTCACATGCAAGATTAATTGCATTTCAACATCTGGTATATTTTTCAACTTGTAAGATTTCAATTCAGGCTCCGATATTAAAGTTCTCCTTTATCGATCTTGCCAGAGAAGCAATTTTGCTAGAAGATGAAAAAAAATGTGGAACAAAACTGCGTAGTGTTATTTGAAAATGAGGAAGTTGAAAGTAGAGCATCTCGGAGGGGAGGTAAGGCTGATATCCGTGTTGAACATGCTCTTGAGATACTGAAGATACTAAAGCTGAAGGGGTTATTGTTGTCCTGGGTACACATAAAGTGTACCCAGGTTCGACGTCGTCAAGTGAAATTGTACCCTGGGTCCACTTTCTTGTTGCAAACTGTACCCAGGTGAGGTCTCTAAATCAGAACCTGGGTACAGTTTGTAACAAGAAAGTGGACCCAGGGTACAATTTCACTTGACGACATCGAACCTGGGTACACTTAATGTGTACCCAGGATGACAATAACCCCTTCAGCGATACTAAGGTACTGAAGATACTTTTAGATACTGAAGATACTAGAGATACTGAGGATACTCGAGATACTGAAGATACTAGAGATATTGAAGCTGCTGCATTTAGATACTGAAGATACTAGAGATACTGAAGATACTAGAGACACTGAAGATACTAGAGATACTGAAGATACTAGAGATATTGAAGACACTGCATTTAGAACCAACTCGCGCAAGAAAACTAACTGGAGCATGTCTTCAGGGCCGATCAAGAATTAAATTATCCCAAGTAGGCTGGACCGATGCCAGCGAATCACCTGTTCAGATACAATGAAACTGAAGAAGAGATACGCAGGGTCATTTTGCATCCTCATATCCGAACCAACAGGTGGGGATTACCGCTGCCATAGTTCACCCATCTTCAAAGAAGCACGATGCCCTTGAAAAAGGATGCTCAACTAATGATCTTGCGGCACTTTTCTGTATTAAGTGGAAAGTAGTCCACTGGATCAGTATCAACTGTTCCGTTACCATGGTTACTATTTAGCCGGGATGGTTTTAGCTCACCATCATCAATGTACCCACTTTTCCCAATATTGTATTCCATATTGGTGAACATGTTTGTACTTTGACAGGTGAAAGGACATTTGCGGTGGAGGAAACAGAAGAAAGTACTTTGGTGTGTCCACAGCCAAAGCGGGAGGTGAATACGGACTAATGAATAAATAACTGCTATTTCCATGGCCGCAATATCGTTTCAGAGATATGACAGCAAAAACAGAGTAGGGGGAGAATAGACAACTTGTGAAATTAGCGGCCGCCATTTTTTTTAACGATTTTGCCGTTGCTTGGGTTTTTTCAATGGGATTTTAGCAAGCAAGCAGCGAATAAAATATATTCGAAATATATTTGAAAAAGTTCGAAAATTCGGCTAAATCGTAAAAAAAATGGCCGCCGCTAATTTCGCAAACTGTCTATGTCACGTTTGACTTGAATATTAGGGAGGTTCTGCAAACTTACGTTTTACATTTATGATTACAATTTGAAAATGTCATGATGTCGGCTCTGCGGGATTTTTTTACGAGCGAATCGCTTGCTACGGTAAGAAACTTAAGATTTAATCAAAGCCAAATATTTCATTTTGTAATCCAAGAATTCGCTTGCAATTTATCACATTCATAAAGGGGTATATTTTTGCAGTTGCAGAAAAAATGACAAGAAGGATGCTTGGCACATCTGCCCTGGAGCGCTTGCCAAACATGGGGTACATCGCCCCTCTTTTCATCTGACACTGCAAGCTTCAAGTCAAATGATGACGCCATCACATCACGTTCTTTCTTGACATACGGCGTGACGACATGACGTCGTCAAATCGTAATCGCAGGCCTTTCCTTTTGAGGCGCGCTAAAATGTGCATGTGCCTCGCAAACAATAGAATTTTTATTGTTTACGAGGCACATGCACATTTTAGCGTGCCTCAGAAGGAAAGGCCTGTAATCGTAAATGTAAAACGTAAGCTTGCAGAACCTCCCTATTAATACAAACATCCTTACCAAATCATCCCAAGGTTTCCTTCTGCTTGATCATTCAAGGGCCTCTGGAAAGTCAGATGTGTAGTGTGCATGCGGTCAGTCACCAGCTGTACTTCCTTGATTGAGGTTGAGTCCATACTGCCAATGTCACAGAGTGGCAATTGGGTGGAGCGTCTCACACTGGTGGCCATGGAGAAAGAAAGTCATCTGCACATGAAACTGACGATTCTGAATGCCTATTTATACATGTACCAGGCATGACCAGAAATGAGCAAGGGCTTATGTTTGTTCCTCTTCATGGCCTTTTGTAACAAAAGTCTCTGCCACAATGTAGTCACACTTGGTGAATTACATGTAGACCTGAAGTAATCAAAGTTCACTTCAACAAAGAAGACAAAGACATGTGTCAAATGAAACTTTTCTTATTTTTTCCGTGATAGAAATATATTACATAATTATCATGATTTGTATTACAATAAGTAGCAGCTTATGTGCTGTGGTTAAAATAAATCTCTTTTTGTACAAAAAGTATACAAGATTTCTGACAAATGTTCTCAAGAGGTGACTGAAGTCCCCCACTCAAACTAAGCTTAAATTACTCTACCATGCCGAGACAAAACGAGGAGGGCACCTGACATCAGTGCCTCCAGAATGTTACTATTTTGCAGCCCTATACATGTATATTTATGCAGATTTCAGATTGATGCATCTTTGAATGTAAATGTATGAAAATTTACTGCTATGGAGGTCCCGCATCACTCAGTTGTTTCCCATTACCAAGTAAAAATGCTGCAGTTGTCAACATAAACTTGGCCTTGCCAACATGACCTTGAACTCGACCTTGTCAGCATGGCCTTGACCTTGTTGACATGACCTTGTCAGCATGACCTTAACCTTGGAGGAAGTCAAGTTTTATTCCTCCAAGCCTTAACCTTGTCAGCATGGCTTTGACCTTTTCAACATGTCCCTGACCTTGTCAACATGCAGTTGACCTTGACAACACAATACCGTAACTCAACCATCTCGTCTCGACATAGCCAAAATAACAACATGGAAATGCAGATTACAAACATTCAAGTTCAGGATATACAAATATGACACGGATAGATAAGTCACCTTCCCATTGAAAACACTCAACAGGTCAATGGAGCAATGAAAAACATCTCCTTCCGATGCCTGACCAGTAACACCGGGTTTGAACACTCTCAACACACAGAATACTTAAACAGGCTAAACAATAACTAAAAGCCTTTGTCAAAATCTATGCAAGTCAAAGTCGAAGGGAAATTTGTGGTCGTCTTTTTGGCACCCTCTGATTTCGTTATAATGTTGACAGTCCGTGTCTGTTCGTTGTGAATAACACATTCGTGATGCAAAAATGCGTAAAAGCGATGAATTCAAAACAGTATAAATGTCAAGGTATGGGGAGAATATGATATCCTAAGAATTTTAACCTTGCAAATGCAAAAAGAGCACATCATATTTTTTACTATTATTGAAGCAATGCGTTGGCGAGAATTTAAATTTAAATTCATGATTTTCCTTTCGACACTGACTTGTCAGTTCAAGTTGAATTCCGCAGGGAAACTCAAGTTAAAAGCTTATCTTGATGGCAAACGAATACATCAGTCCAGTCACACAGCAAGAGGAAAGCAGCGGAACATGGTTTGAAGTAAATGGTATTCGGGGTTATATCTAGGATTTCAGAAGGGCACTTTTCATTCACGACATTTCTACTAACGGAATTTGAGAAGCTTGTCAGTTAAAAAGGTCTCTATAACTCCAGTCAACAGCCAGTTTCTAAGGTGATATGACCAAAAGGGACCATGACAGAGGGTCTAGCGGGTACTAAAACCTTTTAAAAATCTTTTTTAGGGGCACGACACCCTAGGGGGTTATAAAGGGCACAGCAGTGCCCCCTTTTGGCAGCACGGCGCACGCCTGTCTAAAATGGCCTAGATATAACCCTTGATCAAGATGGTGGAACCAAAATCAAACAACTCTGGTTTGTGTTTTACAAACAAGAAATCAAACATCAAACACCATGGTCACTGCTGCAGCTGCAAGACTTCCCAACACGGAGTACCAAACTCATTCTCCTGCCAGAATAGGAAACCACACCATGGTTTTCGCAAACAGAAAACAAAACAAACGCGTAAAAAAAATGATACAAAGTATCATCAAATCAAACAGACCAAATAGCACAGATCGACAAAAGAATAATTTCAGAAAGGACTTGGTGAAAACACATGCCCGGTGATGCCTGCCTGGTGCCCCCCCCCCCCCCCGGTTAATATCTGCCATCTTCACATATCGGATCGATTCAATGCAAGATGCAATTCTCAAAATGCAAATACGATTGTCTGTTTCATTGTTTGGATTTTTAACCGTGCAGAAAACCAATACACTTTAAAACTTCAATCTGTTTTCCAATTTAAGATGAACTAAAACCAATTGGTTGTAGCTATTTACCAATTACAGTTAATTTGCGAATGTAAATGGCTTATGGTTTTGGTTTCCGACCTACATGTAACGCACCATGGAGTTTATAATGGTGTTAGCGAAACATGCTTTGCAAATTTCTCTTGCTTGCCAGCTGGTAGGTTGGTCATCTTGTTTTCCCCAATATAAATGAACACTGGATTTCAACCCTTTATCCAATTTGGTGTGTTAAGCAGTTACCAGCAAACCCTTTCACTGTCTGTGATGATTAGACCTAAGGGTGGCTTTCCAGAGCGTTTCCGAAAACGCTCGAAAGAATTGTTTTTTTCCGCACCATGACCAACACCGCAGAAAAAATCAATGCTTTCGAGCATTTCCGCGCAGCCCTAACAAGGTAGGCTGACAAAAGCTACAGTTGTGCAGGAACCCTGCCACAATGTGTCATCGGAAAGCGCTCATTGAGAGCTTCCCAGTCAATACCTATGTGACAGGGTTTCGAGTACCTTTCATTACATATAGGCCTACTTCTTTTTCATATTTTTGACAAAATTGGCTTTGCTATGGAAGAATTAACCTAGGGAGAAGGGCACTGATTGGCAAAACTGAAAACGTCTCTCAAATTCACAGAATACCTGAGATGGAGGACCAATTAAATGGCAAATTAACATTCACTGAATCTAGATACATCATTCGTATCACGATATGACAATGACAACACTTAGTGGTGATAGAATACTTATACAAAGAGGATTATTATATCAGGACACTGCCACAATCAAAACTGAAACAAACGTTTCAGTAGAAAATAAGCTGCCTTGGAGCAAGGTGTCTATAAATTAAACTGCTCAGCACACAAATGCAACTGAAATGGCACAAGAGGAAAGAAGCACATATTGTTTGTATTGGTTTTGAGGAGTGGAAAATGATTTTCTGAAATTCCCCCCCCCCCCAACAAAAAACACACAGACACACTTGCAATACCATCGGATGAAACCTAATACATAGAAATATGCTGACTCAGCACTTGCACACTGTACAGACATTGCAATGATTTATATACACGTAGGCCTGCAGACTGGTACAAATAGCTAGTGCAGGGTATAATTTACCATGTTTACAGCTTTATGATTCAACCGGTCCAGTAGGCCCTTAAGGCCTGTTTCCAATAGACTGGTTTCCGCTGCGGTTTGCGGCGCCGGGGCTTTTTTCACAGGGTTTTGGATAACACCTCAATGGTTTAACAAATGCATGGCGTGTTAATTATCCCAATGCCTTTGAAAACCACGACCGCACCGCAAACCGCAGCGGAAACCGGTCTAGTGGAAACAGGCCTTTATGCTGAATACCAATCAACAGGATGAAGTTGAGAGCCAATACGCCATGCCATAGACATTGAAAATATTAAGGAACAGCACTTTTAAGCTTCACAGCACAACAGGCAGTCTGGCCGAAAATTATTGGTAACACCACAATTTCCTTACGTACACCAAAAATAAACTATATTTTGTATCAAGCTTCAAAAAATGACTGCTCACTTCAGCACCGCACAAAACGACATTGATTATAATTATGTTGCTACTACTCCCACACATATATTATTGTATCCCGTATTGCAAGCGAATAAAAGCAACCTGGCGCCAGTGACTCAAAAAAATGTTGTTCTCGATTGGCAAACAGCTGTCGATTTTCTGTGATATGTACACAGTGTTGCTGTACTCGATGTCAGCCATCTCAGATAGCCGAAGATTCCACCCCGAGACTTGTTTACATCAAAGCGGAAAAATCAATTCATAAATCACTTCCAGGCAAGCCCTGTCTGGCATAACTAGGACACTTTCCAATTCAGGAACAACAAAAATTGGGGTGTTCTAGATGCATGAGAATTGTGGAGTGGAATACATGTAGATTCAGCAGGCAGTGTATGGTCACATAGCAATGTACAATGTAGGCCTAAGCGACATGTAGAAATGAACTGAGAATGAAAATGACTGTAGCAACACTGCTTGTGGAGAGAATAAAATACATGTATTTGTATACATGTACATGTACACCCTATAAAAGGCACCTCTCCATGTGACAGTTTTCTATCGAAAGTTTGCTGTCAGATAGTCAATTATTGTTGTCAGACAGCAATAATTGCTGTCATACAGTACTGTATGACAGCAATTATTGCTGTATGACAGCGAATGTAGGAAAAAATCCCTACTTCATAATGAGACTTGGGCTTTCGTATTAACTCAGAAAAAATCCCACCAGTGAAGTGGCAGACTATTTCCTGGGATTTTTTTCCTACTTTTAACCAAAAAGGGGGATTTTTTTCTACTTGACCAAAATGGGGATTTTTTCCTGCTGTACTTTACCAAAAAGTGGATTTTTTCTGGGGGGATGTTTTCCGTGTGGATTTTTTCCACGTCACCTATGACAGCAATAATTTATTGACTATCTGACATCAAAATTTCGACAGAAAACTGTCACGTGGAGCAGCGCCTTAAGTACGGTATTAAAAAGTCATAAGTAATGCCAAAAATATTTTTGGTAATGCCCAGTTTTATATCTTCTCCTATTAAACGAAGCACTACATGTACATGTATCATCAGAAAGCCTGTGATCTCAAGAATCTACATGTATGTAGTACCGGTACATGTAAACAAGGTGGTCATAAATTGTCAACTTCAGGATTACTTCATCAAAAACACCAACCCTGAAACAAATGTTTCGCTGGTTTTGGAAACCATGCCACAGAGGTGGTATCAGCGAGACCTTTCCAATGAATAGGCCTACCTATCTGGTCGGGTTTAGGCACTTTTTCGTCTCTTTTTGGTCATATACCAGTCATTTCTCTTTACAAAAGTCAGTGCACTCAACGCCTGTCTTCCACCTTTCTTATGAAAATACATGTCATGAATAATACGCAATGTTTATCACACATAAATGTTCACTGCTTTCTCCAGTACAAAACATACTAGCACATAGAAATTAAAACGAGTGAATCACAATTGTGTATTTATGACTATTTGACGATGACTGCCACCACGAAATAGTAGAGGAAAGCCCAGCCAGTGCTAAAAAAACATCCAAAGCCGGACGAGCCTCGTGAGCACAAGAACCTTCACATCCATAGAACTTCTTGACTGAATTTCACCATTGAACTTATTCTGAAGGGGACAAACACAAGTATGCTGAATACAGATCAAGTGACCCACCTATACTCAATCTGAAATCAACTCGGCCAATGTAGTTGACTTCAAAAGTAGTTGACTCAAAACACATACATGTACAGTACGTTGGGTTGCACAATTGACCTACCTTTATCCGCGTACCTTTCGCGTATGTCACGCGGAAGGTACGTTTCAGTTCATTGTGTCTGTAACGAGTACGTCACGTGTCCCTTGTGCGTGACGTCCGCGCACCACGCTCAAATGACGTTATGTCTTCACTGCGTGCCGTCCACGGCGGCGCGTCCACGGAAGATACAACGACAGTACGCGAATGACGCTGCATGTGGTATGCGGATGGGACGCGTCGCGGAAGGGAGGTCAATTGTGCAGCGTACTGTACATGTACATGTACGTGTACAAGTAACTACTGGTATCTATCAGAATGCTCATCATTTTAACACGTTCACTGCCCGGGACGTATAATTACGTCATAGTGGTTGCTTTGGTCCTTGCCAGGGACGTATATGTACGTCTTTTGGTCTTGATTTATCCATTCAAAATAAAATCATAGGCAATGGCAAAGGACCTCCTCCAGTGCCGAAGGACGTAACGTCTCTTGGCACAGTGAAAGAAGGGGTCAGATGTGCCACATAATGTAACATTCAATGGCACAGGCAATGTCTGAAAAATTCCTGGCAAGGACCACTGGACCCTCAAAAATGGCGTCGGCAGTGAACGTGTTAACTGCAGTATTAGGAAGCCAACTGGGCCTACATGTACATCAGAAATACTTGTCTTCAGCACATACAATGCACATGTATACTTTGGTTAATACAACAAAACACTTTTAC
>NMRB01003295.1:7972-18182 GCA_002633025.1 Notospermus geniculatus | reverse complement strand
CTGAATACCAATCAACAGGATGAAGTTGAGAGCCAATACGCCATGCCATAGACATTGAAAATATTTAGGAACAGCACTTTTAAGCTTCACAGCACAACAGGCAAAGTCTGGCCGAAAATTATTGGTAACACCACAATTTCCTTACGTACACCAAAAATAAACTATATTTTGTATCAAGCTTCAAAAAATGACTGCTCACTTCAGCACCGCACAAAACGACATTGATTATAATTATGTTGCTACTACTCCCACACATATATTATTGTATCCCCGTATTGCAAGCGAATAAAAGCAACCTGGCGCCAGTGACTCGAAAAAATGTTCTCGATTGGCAAACAGCTGTCGATTTTCTGTGATATGTACACAGTGTTGCTGTACTCGATGTCAGCCATCTCAGATAGCCGAAGATTCCACCCCGAGACTTGTTTACATCAAAGCGGAAAAATCAATTCATAAATCACTTCCAGGCAAGCCCTGTCTGGCATAACTAGGACACTTTCCAAGTCAGGAACAACAAAAATTGGGCTATTCTAAACATGAGAATTGTGGAGTGGAATAGATTCAGCAGGCAGTGTATGGTACATGTACACACACAGCAATGTATAGGCCTTCACAAAGGAGCCACTTACTTGTACACATACACTAGCCCAATCGGTTTCGTCCTGGGTATAACAGAAATATACCCAGATTCAATGTCCTCGCACAAAACTATACCCTGGGTATACATGTAGTTCGATCCACAAGTGTACCCAGGATTGGATACAGCACCTGAAGACGAGATTGTTCTCCCAAATGTCACATGACCACAAGCATGACAAAGTCGAAAAACATGTTTTCAATTCACACATATACATGTATTGTCACGATGTACGACAGAAGTAAAAAATCGCGCGTGGTCCTGTTGGACATGTTGGATCGCGCGCAGTCCTGTTGATCCGTTCGTAACTCGTACCTAGGCTCAAAACTAAGGTACTGGGTATACTTTTGTAGATCGAAGTACACCCGGTATAGTTTTGTGGGACGACACTGAACCTGGGTATATTTCTGTTATACCCAGGACGACATTAACCGATTCGGCTATACTTGAATGCCTCTAAAGTGAAGCGACATGTAGAAATGAACTGAGAATGAAAATGACTGTAGCAACACTGCTTGTGGAGAGATTAAAATATTCATATACATGTAGTATTAAAAAGTCAAAGTAATGCTAAAAATATTTTTGGTAATGCCCAGTTTTAAATGTTCTCGTATTCAACGAAGCACTATCATCAGAAAGCCTGTGATCTCAAGAATCTACATGTACATGTAAACAAGGTGGTCATAGAAGTCGTGCAGTTACACTACATGTACATAAAATCCCCGGGGTTTTTTGCGGTCACACCTATGAATTGCCGGGCTTCAAGAAACCCGTGTCTGAAAAACACGGGTTTTTGAAACACAGCAAGCTCGCCATGTTTTTCGAAATCCCCGTGTTTTCGTTGGTTCTTAGCACGGCTACAGAATGGCGCAGCCATTAAGTGACCTCGTTTTCGCACCTCCAACAATGTGTGCCGATGAAATGACCGAAGAGTCGGTGTATGCAGCGCACCTGTCGCCGGGCTACTTTTAAAACTACAATGTAGTAGTGTGACCTCTCAGTGGACTTTTCGTACACACGGGTCTGGAAAAACACGGGTATTTTGAACAGATGTAACCGTAACTATTGTCAACTTGTGGATTACTTCATCAAAAACACTGACCCTGAACCAAATGTTTCGCTGGTTTTGGAAACCATGCCAGAGGTTTGGAAAGCACTCAGTGAGAACTTTCCAGTGAATACCTATCTGGTAGGGTAAATAGGCACTTTTTCGTCTCTTTTTGGTCATATACATGTACAGTCATTTCTCTTTACAAAAGCCAGTGCACTCAACGCCTGTCTTCCACCTTTCTTATATGAAAATACCTGTCATGAATAACACGCAATGTTTATCACACATAAATGTTCACTGCTTTCTCCAGTACAAAACATACTGCTACATTGTAGCACACAGAAATTAAAACAAGTGAATCACAATTGTGTATATAATGACTATTTGACGATGACTGCCACCACGAAATAGTAGAGGAAAGCCCAGCCAGTGCTAAAAAAACATCCAAAGCCGGACGAGCCTCGTGAGCACAAGAACCTTCACATCCATAGAACTTCTTGACTGAATTTCACCATTGAACTTATTCTGAAGGGCACAAATACAAGTATGCTCAATTCAGATCAAGTGACCCACCTATACTCAATCTGAAATCAACTCGGCCAATGTAGTTGACTTGAAAAGTAGTTGACTCAAAACCACATACATGTACAGTACGTTGCACAATTGACCTACCTTTATCCACGTACCTTTCGCGCATGTCACGCGGAAGGTACGTTTCAGTTCATTGTGTCTGTAACGAGTACGTCACGCGTCTCTTGTGCGTGACGTCCGCGCACCACGGGCATGACGTTATGTCTTCACTGCGTGCCGTCCACGGTGGCACATGACATCCACGATCCACATCCATGACAGTACACGAATGACGCTGCATATGGTACGCAGATGGGACGCGTCGTGGAAGGGAGGTCAATTGTGCAGCGTACTGTACGTGTATATGTATGTCTTCACTGCGTGCCGTCTACGGCGGCGCGTGACGTCCACGGAAGATACGACGACAGTACATGGATGTGCCTTTTGCGTACATCATGCGGAAGGTACGTTTCAGTTCATTGTGTCTGTAACGAGTACGTCACGTGTCCCTTGTGCGTGACGTCCCCGCACCACGGGCGAATGACGTTATGTCTTCACTGCGTGCCGTCCACGGTGGCACATGACATCCACGATCCACATCCATGACAGTACACGAATGACGCTGCATATGGTACGCAGATGGGACGCGTCGTGGAAGGGAGGTCAATTGTGCAGCGTACTGTACGTGTATAGTATGTAACTACTGGTATCAGAAAGCTCATCATTAAGACATTTTAACTGCAATAATCAGAAATACTTGTCTTCAGCACATACATGTACACTTTGGTTAATACAACAAAACACTTTTACACAAGGATGGCCACAAGAGATCTTTGCCCAGAGACTGCTGGGGTGTGGCGCTCAAACATGCCAGTTGGTCTTACAATGTGACCCATCCATACAAACTGCTCCGTGTGTCTGCTTGCAGAAGCCTTCAACTATATCTTGAGACAGATGCGCCCAATCTGAGCTCCCAGCCAATTACATGTAGTCAAGAAGGAATACATGTACAACTACAATGTTCATGCAGTCTTCTGTTCACTGTTTCACTTTTTCTTGGCACGACTTCAAACTGGCCTACATGTAGATCCAATGATCTATTGTTGACCATCCTTGCAAAACAGTGACCATAGACATTAGGCCAACATACTGCCAGCACAACTCGTGCTCATCAACATTACATAATGAGATAGTAAGCAAGTTTTACGATTCACAACAATGCACTGTACAATACAAAAAATACTCAGTTTTGTCATAAAATGAAGCTTGTGTGCGGATTGGTTAAACTGTGCCAAATTAGCACAGATTCAAATCAATCAAAAGCTGCCTTCAGAAGTATCATGGCATACATGTATAACCACCAAATGCCTTAGTATATCACTAACCTTCAGCGAGAAGGTACTTTGTACAATCTGAACACGGTTCTCTCAACGACCAGTCATTGCTGAGTCAGTATGGCTCCTGGGTACACATAAAGTGTACCCAGGTTCGATGTCGTCAGGTGAAATTGTACCCTGGGTCCACTTCCTCGTTACAAACTGTACCCAGGTTCTGATTTAGAGACCTAGGCACGAGCTCATTCTCAAGATCTCGTCGGATACGTGAATTAGCGTACCGGTAGGTTGGTTCCACGATCCTCCGCCAGGTGGTACTGTTGCCATTTCACATGATCAGACACACCCATCATGGCCATGCACACATGAGACATGTACACGTACATGGGAATGATAACCTCGCACCAAGGTCTCTAAATCACAACTTGGGTACAGTACATGTACATGTACATGTAAGTGGACCCAGGGTATAATTTCATTGAACCTGGGCACACTTTATGTGACGACAATAACCTCTTCAGTGTCAGAACGGGCCATCTGGAAAGAACACTATTTTCTAAATGATGTTCTTACATGGCCCCCGACTGCTGGAACAACTGAAAACCCACAGACATCTTTGAGATTCATATTAATCTTCTGAAACACCCTGTAATTTCACATTTCAAGAAATTCACCCTAAGTTGGCAAATCCATTCAATACATTCTGTTTGGGGTTTGTTTTCAACTCATCCCATGTTCCACAACACCTACGTGTGCCCCAGTACCAGAGACTTTGCAAAGGCACATGTGTTGGCCTTCAATAATATAAATACGGCCAATTTCAATCATCCCGAGACTGAGAAACCCAGGTTAACATTTCTTGGAACCAAGCACTCATAGTCATAGCATCGACCTCAAGTGACTCTAACATTACCTCAACAAATGACCCTGCAATAACAGACTGTCCACAGAAATGCTGGTACACACGTACCAACACACAATCAATAGACCTCCCTTCACTCGCCTCATTCTCAGCGTATCATGGCCTTGACACAGTTTCGCCGATTCACAAACAACATGGTAAGGCGAGTCACAACCATACCACAGTTGGAAGCAACATGACAGATTTTTTAAAAGTATGGCAGTGAAATACTGAATTATTAACGGTACAGTACCGTACATGTAGATATATACCGGTAACGTACTAAACATAGCATAGCACGTCATGATTTGACAATGTGATCTAAAAATTGCGATGGTGAAATATTATAAGTGAAGATGGGTTTTCCACATTGTTATGGTTACCACAACCTGGCGAATGTTTTGATGAAATAATGGACACAACCAATCTCGTTTTTTCTGACAAAGAATTTGATTATGGGAATCCCAGCCATGCCGCTATGTTGCAATAAGAGAAATTAACCCTTTCAAGACAGCTGAGCTGTGACTGTAGCCACGGTGGCAACATGGCCCTGGTTACACTACATGTACATAAAAACCCGCGTCTTACCCAGGCCTTTTCTGTTTACACACTGTTAACTCATCTGCCCCCAGGTTTAAGCAGACAGTGTCTTCCGATGAATTTTTTGCAAACTCTCGGATATGAATTGGAAAAAATTTGAAGGAACATTCTTCAGATGGTTCACAGAAACAACACTTCTTCAAATAATTTTCAATCATTGCCATAGGATGTGAGAAAACTTTGACAGAAGATGCCGAGAAGATGCCGTCTGCTGGACTCGGGGGACAGATGAGTTAAAGCGTGAGTCTATTATGTATTGAAAAACACGGGGCTTATAAGCTCTCCGAGCTGGAAGGGTTTTTGGAGGGCTTAATTTAGATCACTGTCAGAAATGTCAGACTGTCACAAGATTTTAGTAGTGTCGACGTGCATCGCGTCTCGGGGGATTTTTCAGAACCGGGCTTGACACGGGTCTCAAAAAGCCCGGGGATTTCTATGTAGTGTAAACAGGGCTATGGACTACCAAGCATGTCACTTCAAAAGACATTGGCCCCAAATCTTCACCAGCCAGTACGATTGTCATTTGAGTATCGCAGCACGAATCACGGTTTGTCCGAACACCAGTCTATGAGCATGATGAAGGAAGGTGGCAAATGGCCAAGACAGAAAAATATATCATTGGATGATCAGAGTTAACCCTCATTAAGATGGGCCGATTTCACAAAGGGTGTTTAAGACTTAGACGCGTCTAACTTCACCAAATGCACGCACTTCCACCATGCATTTGACGAAGTTGCACGCGCCTAAGTCTTAAACACCATTTGTGAAATCGTCCCGATGTACATGTAACTAACACCGGGCAAGGACCAAAATATACACGATTACAAGTCGATGATATGATACAAGTCTACACATAAATAAATTATACTGGAGACGAAATCCTCTCTTCTCCTCTCGTAATCCCGTTCCATCACTGCCAGACTGCGGCGACGAAAATACACAATTCCTGCAACGCGATGTTCTCGTCCGCAACTTTACAGAAAGAAGCACATTCAATGCACGAAGTGACACACAATTCTTCCAAATATTCAAACGAAATCAGCTCCATAGTTTCCATCAACGTCCGCATTTCATCAACCATCAATTTTACGAATTCGATTTACCGGTAATCCAAATTGGAAGTCGACGATAAACAAACATAATCCAACAAAAGAATGAAAATATTCCGTATTCTTCAAACACCGTTTACCGGTACCGGTAGCCGAAATTCAAACTAAAGATGAGTGTCATACAGTAAGTCCCCAATCTAGCGGTTTCAATCAAACCTTGATCAGTGTCTTTTCATCAGTGTCGGCCTACCCACCATAACTCTCATTCTCAAACAACGTCACGTAGGGCAAGCCAGCGGCTAAAAGCAAGCAAGAAGGCCACTTTACCAAGCGAAACAAGTTTCAGTCAGTTTCACTGTATCAGCAAACGGACAACGTCACGAGTCCACTAGAGAGGTTACTGTACTGTATTATTATCATCTCGACAAACAAAACGAACGATGGTTATCCAACATTTCAGGGGATGGTTGACAAGAATGTAAAGTTAGAGAAACCAGCGACCACATCAAACCGTCCTGAGGATGGAGCCCTGAAGGAGTGACACCAGTCATTCCTGTTTAGCACCGAGACCAGTTCCGTTCCCAAATACATCCAAAATCAAACGATAATCCACACTGAAAACAAACAATCCATGGGCGATTCACTTACTGGCCGAGTATTCCACGAACTTCACCGGGACAAAAACAGTAACACAACTGGTTGTAACTTCCTTACATAATCCGTAATCCTTCGATACATCGCAATTCCTTTCCAAACGTACTATGACCTACAAGCAGCGAGTCTTATCTAGTTCGCTTCCATTATGTAACAACAGCACGGTCCTATCAGTTCTGCATGTAATCATATCTACAGTGGATATTTCAAAGACTGTTGATAGTCATTTCGAAAAGACAAAGTCCTCAGCACCCACAGTCTTTCGCTCTACAAGTTCTAATCGTGTACGACAATTCCTGGCATTCTGTACTGATCATTCGACTTCGGCAAAACTTCGACAAGCATGAGGTAAGTCAGATGCAGATCAAACCGACTTTTCCGGGCGACATTCACAGACCAGTTCCACTTTGCATTAATTCACAAATGACACTTCACCAAATCATAAGACAGAGGTGGAGAGTTGAAAAGGCAGGAGTTCATACATGAACTATACACTAAAATTGCCTAGAATTGCCTAGCCATGCTAGCGAGTAGTCACTTGCATATACTTGGCTGCTGGATAATGTAGACTTCTTGTAGCGGTTTTACGAAATGGTGATCCTCTATCTTACAGCTAGGGCATGGCAAGGCATGACTATATTC
Source organism: Notospermus geniculatus (assembly GCA_002633025.1). Taxonomy (NCBI): domain Eukaryota; kingdom Metazoa; phylum Nemertea; class Pilidiophora; order Heteronemertea; family Lineidae; genus Notospermus; species Notospermus geniculatus. Next base: position 10,744 of record NMRB01003295.1, on the reverse strand, counting down.
GCTGTAGAATTGTAGCCCACATATAATGATTGGTATCTGACAATGCTTGCAACTTAAGCGCTTCTGACAGCATGGAGTGGCTGCAAATATATCGTATGAATACATGGTGCCGAGTAGCAATGTGCTGCCATCCCAGCGACGACCGCAAGCTCCGCATCTCAGGATGACCCCGCCTTCCAAGCATCGCATACAAACGGCCTGCAAATATTGGGTCTTGCCCTCAACATCGACGCTGTACGCGTTGGTCTGGTCGTACATCACCGGAGACAGGAAGAAGGTGCCATCGATTAAGGGATATCTGTCGAATACAGGCATCCTGGTTTTGCATAGAAGACAAGAAACTTCTGTTGCCTTGTAAGAGCTCAGATGTGATAGGATGAAGCTGCGAGTGTCATCGTTCCCGTGCGGCCCGTCGTCTTCCATCTTGATGTGGTATGGGTTCTGCTTGTGACGTGGTAGGACGCTGAACGCCATGAAATCGGGTCGACGCTTGAAGATATTCCCAGCTGCAGCCTGTGACGCATCGGCAAAGAAATCGAACTTGGACTTCTTCGAGGAAGCAGAGACATTTGGTGTGCAAGGTGTGGAAGGTGGTGTCACCGTTGCGGGTGAACCAGTCGAGTTAGGCGGGCTGGATCCAGTGCTTGTCAGGCTCAAATGACGAACTCTCTGATATGGCTGAATGACAGACGGCACAACCTGCTGCTGGGCTGGTGTTATCGGACACGACAAATGCCGCTTGGGGGTCGGGTGACCACCGATGCCGTTGCCATTGGCGTTGACGTTGTTGATCATGACAGACATGACACCACCACCAGTGGCATTACCATTACCATTACCATTACCAGAGTGACCGCCATTGCCGTTACCATTCTGGTGGTGAAGCTTGTCGTGTTTCCCAGTCGTCATCACCGCCACGGGCTTGTCGTTAGTCGATTTCTTCTTGTTGCGACGTTTAGGGGTGCTCGCCTTTGGGNAAGGTGCCATCGATTAAGGGGTATCTGTCGAATACAGGCATCTTGGTTTTGCATAGAAGACAAGAAATTTCAGTTGCCTTGTAAGAGCTCAGATGTGATAGGATGAAGCTGCGTGTGTCATCGTTCCCGTGCGGCCCGTCGTCTTCCATCTTGATGTGGTACGGGTTCTGCTTGTGACGTGGTAGGACGCTGAACGCCATGAAATCGGGTCGACGCTTGAAGATATTCCCAGCTGCAGCCTGTGACGCATCGGCAAAGAAATCGAACTTGGACTTCTTCGAGGAAGCAGAGACATTTGGTGTGCAAGGTGTGGAAGGTGGTGTCACCGTTGCGGGTGAACCAGTCGAGTTAGGCGGGCTGGATCCGGTGCTTGTCAGGCTCAAATGACGAACTCTCTGATATGGCTGAATGACAGACGGCACAACCTGCTGCTGGGCTGGTGTTATCGGACACGACAAATGCCGCTTGGGGGTCGGGTGGCCACCGATGCCGTTGCCATTGGCGTTGTTGATCATGACAGACATGACACCACCACCAGTGGCATTACCATTACCATTACCGTTACCAGAGTGACCGCCATTGCCGTTACCATTCTGGTGGTGAACCTTGTCGTGTTTCCCAGTCGTCATCACCGCCACAGGCTTGTCGTTAGTCGATTTCTTCTTGTTGCGACGTTTAGGGGTGCTCGCCTTTGGGAAGTAATCCAGATCCTTCCTCAAGTGACCGCGACAGCATTTACAATCGCAAGCCTTGAACGCCAAATCGTAGCCTTTCTTCGTCCACAGATTCTGAAGTCGTTGCTTCTCCGACCAGCTACGGGCCCTGCCACAGGAGCGAAGGTAAGCCAAGACGACATCCTCCCACGTATCAAAACATTCCTTGTGCATCCAACCGCTCTGGTCGCAGTGCTCATTGTTACAGATAACTTTGACAGCATCATGCGGATCATGCACAGCTATCATCTCATCTACAACACAACCAGAAGGTACACAACACTTTACCATGTTGTCTCCATGCTGCTGGGGATCCCTGTTCTCTATATCCCTTGCTGCTGGAGCACACCGCACATGGGCATTTTCAGGCACGTGTCTCTCTGCACCAACAACAGCAACATTGCCATTGCCATTATTGCCATTGGCATTTGGGCGAGGAACAACAACATGATCCTTTTCGTCACTATCCCGTCGTTTTCCGTTCGATACGGCCACTTGTTTCTTATGTCGATGATTCGGCATGATTCCAACGATACTCCGGAATGTACGTGAAGAACCGACAAGCCTCTAAAATCGAAATGACCGGCGAAAACAGCGTAATTTTCTGTCACAACAAAACCGATAACTCCATCTAGACGTCCATTCGCACACTGCTCTATTTTGTTTCCTCTAAAAGGGGCGTGTCACGTGCCTGGGAAGGCCACCCGGCTTAGCCAATCAGCGCCGAGCTACCTCGATCCCAGTGCCCTGTCGCGTGTATTTGGATAGCACATAATACCGTGGGTCGAGAATGGTAGTGGTCTTGTTTACAAATAAAGCGATCACGTGGTTTTGACAGCATGCTTTCTTCAAGTCATGAATGGATGTCGGGATGGTGTTTACTTCTTGCTGACAGGCTGCATATGGCCTGGTTTCCGTCGCAACAGGCAGGCATAGGCCTAGCTCAAGGCCTTGGGTCTAGGGAACCATCTTTGTGAGTTCAGTCCCCGCCAGCGCCACTTGTCAGGTCTGGTCAGGTGCGGATCCAGCATGTCCAGAGGGGGGTTGGGGTGGGGGTCGTGGGGATGAGCCCCCCCCCCCCC